>JAAAKE020085234.1:0-22418 GCA_010014785.2 Anisolabis maritima | reverse complement strand
CTTCTTTACGTCCCTTTCATAGGACGGGGTGTCACAGCAACTCCCTCTCCTCGTAGAGTTGCCTGAGGGCTCTATTGTGATAGGATCCAATGTTCCAATCCATGCCATACTTGAGGATTTGTTTACATAAAATATTTTTATTTAATAAAAAAATCCATTCTGCCTGCCCGGGATGCGAACACCGATCTCCTGTGCAGAACGGCGACACCCTACTCCACAGAGCCCTATTATATATAGTATATATATAAACGAAAAACACATGCTTGTTGAGAGAATGTAATATTGAAGAGCAAGCATGTGGACTCAATAGTTCACAAATATTTTTTGTATTGATCCTTGAACGATCTGATGAAAAAAGGCATAATAAGTGCCTTAACATTGAGGTGAAATAGAAACACTTTTGCTTGCATCTCCTAGTATATCTGGACAGATGCTTATAAATCGGTCAAAATCCAGTTTCGTTTCTCTCAAATATATATATATAGATTTGAGAAATATATATATATATTAAAAATTGAAATTTTAAAATCTTACAAAGTTCTTTATGATTTGAAAAATTAACCAAAAATAGAAGTTTAGTTTATAGAAACTCCTAAATTGAAATTTCGTTTTTTTTTTTGCAAAAATTATTTTTATGATATTCAATCATTTTCTATATAAATTAGAATCTTCTAATGAGTTTTAAAGCTAAAAGAAAATTTTTGGAAAATTATCAACAGCTACTGTGATATGAATTTTGCAGGAAAGAGAATTTTACGAACAAATAAATGTCATTAGAATTTTTACTGAAATAATATGTCAAATGATATTAATAATGCGAATCACAAACTTTAAGGCCGAAGAACGGCCAAGTACCAACTAATTCAAATTAAAGGGTGCAGTATGTATTTTTGTTAAACCTAAATTTCCCCAAATAAAATACCAAATTTCATTATTTATAATTCAAAGATATAGAAACGTAGTCTTAATAGTAAATCACTAAGAAAAGATTGCGCATTATTTATCAAGTTCATTTCATTTATATAAATATCATTAATAATATTTACAAATGTAAAAACAAATAATATCTTGTAATTCTTACCTTGAGCATAATTTATTAAGATGAAAATTAACAAAATGAGAGAAGTGTCCATTCTATGATGAATCAGGCAGCAAATTCAGTCTTTTTGAAGTATGTTGTTTTTTAAAACATTTTCTATATATATATATATATATATATATATATATTTCTTCTTTAAGATAAATTTTTTTTTTTTGAACCTATGTGATTGAGGTTCTGACAGGTCACTTGTGGTGAATTTATTATTATCTTAAAATTTGTAGATTTCGCTTCATTATCACATCTAGCATTATTTTTATTTCCTATAACAGAAAGAGAGAGATTTTAGATAAATATTGAAAAAATAATAAATAAAATTATTGATTAATAAGCAGCAGCAGCAGCAGTTTTTGTTTTATTTATTGAAATTCTGACAACTCATTTATCTATCATATATAAAATTTGGAGAATAAATTAAAAAATGCTTACCATAATTGTGGTCCTTTTAGGATAATAAACAAAAATTTCATGATGATACACTTTGGGATATTTTTTTGAGGTTATATGAATATATATATATAAATGGATTTTTTTTAATTTTAATGTCCACTTTTGGTTGATATATATAATAGTTTCATTTATAAATTTTTATACTTATTTATTTGATTAGTTAGGGTTAGATTTAGGAGGACATTTACTGTCTGTATGGGAGTGAGTGAGAGAGAGAATAGACTGTGTGTTTGAGAGTAAGTGAGAGAGGGGACCTTGAAGCAAGTTTAGGCAAGAGCAAAAGGAGTCTTCGAGTGCGAGTGAGAGAGAATGAACAGGCTCTTGCGTTGGTTCGCTGTTCGCTGTTCCCCTGTCTGTGAATGAACTGTCCCCGTATGGACGGCGTTGCGCCCCGCGCGCGTCACGTGACCTCCCGGCACCGCGACGATGGCAAGAGGGGGCTGACTGTCTGTCTGCGCGTCGTCTACGGCAATAAATGGCCAGTCTGTCTATGTCTATCTCTCTCTCTCTCTCATTCTCTTTGTCTGTCTGTTAAATTTTGCTTATTTATGCTTACTTACAATACTACTTTTATACGCCTAATTTTTTTTTATTTGGCGGGGAATTCGTATAAGGTAGGGTATTCGATTTGTCGGGATGTTGTTGAGGAAAAAATGGACTATTGGGTGTAAAAAAACACCTTTTGAAAATTTCAAGACAGGAAAAATTGGCCCAGATCCGAGAGGGGAGGGCGTGGAAGTAGTGGATTCAAGCAAGAAAACGCTCTCAGTAGCAAATCAGATAAAATTTTGATGAGATGTTAAAGGGATGCTCTGAGATAAAAAATTTGATCAATTTGAGCATACAAATCTTGTACTTCTTCCAATCCCGTTCATGGGAAAGTAGGTTAAAAAAAAGACTTCCATACTAGTAAAAAAAAAGATTAAGAAATACTCGTAGAGAATCAATGTTTGGGGGTAAGGTTAGGAAAAAATTGTTTCCCTTATTTTCCTTGTTTTAATGTTATTTACTAGAAAGGACATATTAGCAAATAGTTTGGGGCAAAATAAATGAGAAGATAAAGAAATTAACTATTTTTATTTAAGAAAGATTAGCGTCTGAAAGAAAACTCGGTAGGGGCCTCCCCTCACCTTTCTTGTTTATACATATATAGGTGAGTTAATGCTGTTTTTAGAAAAATTTCTTTCGAGTAAAATACCATTTCCGGTTGCGGGAAATAGCCCAAAAGTTGAGAGACCTATTATTTTGTTGTAATGCATGTATGTAAAATTTAGTTCTCCTACATTAAAGCGTGCTCGTGTTATCGTGTTATCGTACATACTCACAGATATAATTCTAAAAATGGTATTTTCAGAATAAGGGAGGTCCAAAACATCAAGAACAATCAAAATCTCCAGATGGAATTTTTGAACGATTACAATACTTTCCATATACTATATATACGAGTAAGAAAAAAATGGATGTAAGCGAAGATATAGTTGATAGCTATAAGGAATTACATATCTATTTATAAATTATTTTATATTTCTTGTATTTATTTAAATTGAGAAATTTCAAACTAATTTTAAAATCGATAAGGGTGAAATTTAAACATTATCATCCTTAAATTAAAAAATTCAACGAATTATAATAAGATTTTTTACTTTGATAATATAATTGATATTTAATACAATTGTGATAATTTTATCTTGGACATAATTTAAAATGTAATTTATTTTATAAAAATCTGTTAATTTTAAGTTGCTCTATACATTCCACAAATAGACAAATTAATAAACAGCCTGCTACAAATAGCACCAGTCAGGCACTCGTGCCTATCTGCAAATCTTAAAAAGTCAAATTTGTTATAATTACAATACCTCTATAAAAGGCGATTGGCAAAAAGCAAGTTTATTAGCCTAATAAATTACAATCACTTATCTAATAAATAAATTTCCTTGAAAATTTATTTTGTTTTTGATTTCCAGTATAAGTTATTATATAAAAATTCGCATTTTTAAAAGATAGAGATTTATTAGTTTAGCAAAAGAAGTTATTAAATTTGCTTAAAATAATTAAATAATAAGACTTATCAGATATCTATTGAATTTATTAAATTTTGGGCTGGGGCCTTAAAATATCATGAAATTTAGAAGGAAAAATGGGATTTGCCTAAAGCCCCAAACTTGCTCTAATACCAACCAATTTTTATTTTAATGAAACTAGCAAAAATTTTCCTTAAGTTTTTGATTCTCTGGAAAAAATGTCTGCTCTTATTGTATTATTATAGTGATGGATAAGTTTTCGTTTTCTTATACCAACAATTTGAGCATTCCTTATGTTAAGTTGAACTTGAATCCAAGCAGTTCTGATATTTTAAGAAAATTTTTTATAAACGTTCCTATTTCTGTTATTTACTACTTTTGATCAAAATAAAGACAGAATATTTTTAATGGACTTACCAAAATTTTTAAAATTGGAAATAATAACTTTTTCTACTCATGAACCTATTATTTTAAAAAAAATGATATTTTTCTTTGATACATTTGCCAATATGTAGTTTTTTTTGGCATTTTTGAAATTATTTTATTTAATTAAACAAAATATTCGCAAAGAAAACACTGAAAGAAATAACATGAACTGTGATAGAAAGTAGCTAACAATGCTATTTGGCTTGGCCAGCACAAGGATTAGTGATGGAAATAAGCATGAAGCGCGAAATTTCAAATTTAAAAACTATATAGGTACTCTGGAGACATTTCCAAAAATAGTTATTTGAAATTAATTTCCAATTTTAAATTGATCTAAATATGATAATGTATTGTAAATATTAGAACTTGGAAATCTTTATATATTTCCAATTTCTTATATATAGGTATATAATTATATATAATTTTTTTTTCTTTTTTAAAACAATTTAAAAGTGAATGAAATTGAATTTCTTTTAATAAAAATAAATATTTTTCCTAAATAATACATAATTTAAAAAATTATTTCTATTTATAAATATATATATATCTTTTATTATCAAATATAAAATCATTTGAAAAATGCATTTCAAAGAAAATTATAAAAATTTTTATTAATTTGTATATGGAGATCTAAATCAAATTATTTTATTTATATTTTTTAACTGATTCATAATATAAGACAAAATTATCCAGAACTCATCGTTTATAAAAATTTGCAGATTGACTATTTTTTTTTTCGGCATCTTAGGTCATTTAGACTCCGTCTTTATATATTTAAATTAATTGGTAGCTAATGTAATTTAAATAAATTTCTGTCGCTCAGGACGGGAAACGAACCACTGACCTTTGGAACATGAAGCGAGATCTCTGCACCAAAGGAAAGGGGTTAGAGGAAATTTTATTATTTAATTATATAAATTTTAACAATATTATTTTCCAATGATTCTTTTTATTATTTGAATAAGTGACAATTTTTAAATTTTATATAATATTAAATTGGATTAACTAAATTCAAAATTTCATTTTATTAATTTTAATTAAAATTATAGATAGAAATCTATATATATATACTATATAGATATTCTAAAGGCCGATTTTAAGAAAAAAGAAAAAGTGAAATATGTATATTATATATAAAAAAAAAGTTATTAAATTAAATTCTTTGGTTAAATATATTTTTCAGATCAATATAGAATGTTATATTACAAAAACGATCATATTGGCGTAATAAATTAATGAAATGAGCAATTTTATTATTGACTATTATTATTTATGTTTAATGGTGAAGCAATTTTTAAATTTTATTTTTTTTATTAATAAAATTTTTCTAAATATAAATTTTTTATTTTTTTTCAAAACTTTTTATGTTCTATATGGCACTTTTTAGTTTTTATATAATTCTGAAGCTAGTAAGAGAATAGTGAAAATAATAAATAATGTGCTGAGATAATTAAAAGAAAGTAAGGAAATAGCCAAGAAAATTAAAATAATTCAGTGTCAACTTTTTGACTATATTATGCTCATCATCAACCGTGGTCGGTAAAAAATTTATTAGAGCAAGAAACATTACATTTTATATATATATTTGCAATTTGTTGTTGATTGTCAAACTACCAAATATGTAGACAAAAATAAAAAAAATTGTAATATTTTGATTATCAATATACGTATAATTATATTATTATTATTATTATTAAATATAATTGCTGTATTGTTTAATGATCAAAGAAATTTATTATCGACCACAGATCTTAATGAAGGACGCAGCCTGAGCTCGAAACATCGGCAATACATGAGCTGCTTCACTATTTTCTTTTAAATCATAATTTTACTAGCTCCTGATATGATAATAATTGATAAGGGGCAGATTAATAAAAAGTTTTCGGTCATCATAAAAAAATAATGATTAGAAAAGTTTATAAACTGTGAATGAAAATTAAATTATTAAAAAAATGAAAATTTTCAATGTGAGATCTGTATTCTAATAATCATAATATTAATACTAATAATAACAAAGAAAAGGAGGTATTTTATAAAAGTATCAACTGACCGAATCATCTTCACAAATAGGCATGTCCTCTAATAATTTATCTTCTTTAATCACTTGATTTTCAAAATCTTGGCTAAGTGTTGATTTGGAATGTACATAATCAGAAAAAATCTCTTTAAGTTCCTCTTTAGTATCAACAATATTATCGTCTAATTTGGAATTCATAAGTTCAGAAATGTTTTCTTCAAATAAAGGATTTAAATTTTGCTCAATTATATCTTTTTCTGAGATTTCATCTAAAAGAGATTTGTCTTTTTCATCTATTATCTCTTCTTTAGCTGCAATATCTCCTAACTCTATAGGAACTAAAGCTAACTCTTTCAACATCATGTCATTAGTTTCAGACTTGAATAAATAATTGGTAGCCTCGTCTAATTGCGTGTCAGAATCAGATTCTTCAGTTTCTGCTAAAATTCGTTGCTCATTTGTATCACTTTCATATGTTTCTTTTTCCTCTTTTATTTCTACTTCATTTATAATTCCACTTTCTGAAAATGACAATGACGAACTTGCTAACTCCTCTTTATTATTAGGATATTTTTTCTTTGTTCTTTTTCCATTTTTTCTTGAATGTCTCGTTTGATCCTAAAAATGTATAAAGTAATAAAACATGAATTATTATCGAAAAGTTTGCAAATTTCGATGAGGAAAATGGGTTTTTTGTTTTAATATATTATTAATTAATTGAAATATTTACAAATAAACGAATGAAAGAAAGAGTAAAGAATTTTAATTTGTGTTCACTTTTTAAAATCTTTTTAATCTACTAATCAACTTAAAAATATGAAATAAATTGTATATATTTGTTTTTCAATATATATATTATATATTATTGAATAAAGGTTAAGAAAAAAAACAAGATCATTTTGTATAAGTCCCAGATCAGACGAATCCAATGAAAATCAAAAATAAAGTTTTATATAGAATTTCTTTTAGGGCAGAAGTATTGTATAAAACTTCTAAACTTGCTGGGTTTTCAAATTTTACAGTTCTTAGTGATCCGGAATATTAGTCCCATGGGATTTTTTTCTGGGTCCTATTCGTTTTTAAAAACTTGTCCAAGGCAAAGAGTGGAAAAAGACTGGATACTTGGAGTCACAGAAAAAAATATCTATCTCGAGTAACTCTTGTCGCCCTCCATTTATTTATCTTTCAAAGATAATATTTTATATTACTTCCTACACATTTTTTTAAAAAATCATAAAAGTGAAAAAATAACAAATATACGCCTATTGATGTGAATGGATAATAATTATTTTTAATACTTTATAAAGACATTTTTTTCAAGGAAAAAGAGTGTATTTTTTAAATATCGATTTGAAATTTTCTTTTGCCTTTTTCTATGATTAAAATTAAAATTTTTTTTTTTTTTTTTTCATTTTTCTTTTAAAAAGTTTATTTTCTTTCATTTGAGCTCAAAAATGAAAATGTAACTTGTATTAGATATTTAAATTACAAAAAAAATTAGGATTTCAAATTTCAGAAGTGAATAGGGAATAACATTGTAGATGACTATTTTGGATATTTAATAGGATCACCAAGATCTCTAAATTTATAAAATTTCACCAAATCAAAAAATAAAATAAATTTTGTGGTCGTTTTTCTGATACCAGAAGTATCATTATCTCCCTCTTCAATTTTTAAATATGGTATTATTTTTTTTTGAAATAAATTGGAAAGCGGTCTTGAGTTGTAAAAAACTTAGATACTTACATTAATTTTTGCTATCGCTTCCTTTGGTGAATTTTTTGGAATTAATGTTGTATGGAGTGCACAAGTTCCATCCTCAAAAATAGAAAAAATTGGCTCTTTACATGTCAGATTGGCTTGGACACATCCACACGCTCTGAACAAAACTTGAGCTTGATCTTCTAAAATATGTTTGAAACAATATTTCGCTACTGGCAAAGATTTTTCTCCACATTTTACACCACCTTCTGTAAAAATACATTTGGATATAGGGCCAGGTCTAAATGCTACTCCATCTGTAGCCTGCAATCAATTTCATAAAATTTATTTCAATTTATTATACTTATTTAATCATTTAAATATATAAAAATAAAATATGAAATTACTTGTGCTCTCCTTTCTAAGGATTTTTTATGCAAGATGGCATCTACTCCACTTCTTTTATGATATCTATTCAATGCTTTTAATTTATTATATAGTTTTTTTTCTTGTGCAGTTTCTCGAGGTTGATTACTAATACTACCTAAAAAAAATTTCTTAAATAAATAATATATCGTTAGGTTTTTTTATGTTATCGAGCTGAAAGGTTTCTTGGGAGTCAAATCTAGGATATCATTCTTGTGTCAAGCCAATTTTAGATAGAATGAAAACTCAAAGAATACATGCATTTTTTTTTTCTTTTATAATATAAATATTTTGAATTTAGTTAAAACCATCGTTAATGAGCGATATTTGTAGTTTATTCGAAAATAAAGATTTAAAAAAATTGGTTTTATAGTAAAAAAAAAAAATATTTCTCTAGTTCTGTTGAACACAATATAAAAATAGGCCTTTCTTTAGTGAAAAAAAACTTCCGAGTCTGTCATAATAGCTCTAAGTAATTAATAATTCTATAATTGAATTAATAATTCTATAGTTCAATAGAAATATTTTCATTTAAAATTATAGTTAGTTTTGACTATTGTTATTAAGTCAATAGTGTTTAACGAATTTATATAGTTCAAGGTAAGAACAAGCCTCAGATAGGCTGGAGATCCCGGAATCGATCCCTAAAGAAACTTTCAACCTGAACCTGCCAACAGTAACCTTTCACACATGATTAAATATGATTAAGAATAAATTATAAAGAGTATATTTACATAGAGATTCTTTTTCTTTCTTAAGTGCATGTAAATACTTTCTTCTCCGCTCTCTTAAACGATGTTGAAGCCTTCTAAATTGATCAATATATAAACCTTGCAGACGAATAAGTTTGTCTTTAGTTAAAAGTGTAACTTCTTCAGCCGTATATACGCCACAATATCTATGGAAAATAAAAAAAGATTATCTTAGATATGAATAGGTTGATTTATGATTAACACGTTTTATAATTTTTTGGGATTATAATTCCACATTTATTTACTCTTGGATATTTTTTGGTTGAGTTTGATATGATGAGAATTTTTTGTTATTAAAAAAATGATAATATTACTATCTATCTAGGGCAGGTCTGAGGGATAGTCGAAATTTAAAGAAAATTATTTAATTTTTTTACTTGCTTTAAAGGATCTTCCATTGGTGTGTCAATAGATTCAGGATCTGAATCGGCTTCGTCAAGTCCTCTCCACATATCATTAAGAACTGTAGGTTCTTGATCACTGTCAGATTCACTTGCATATTCAAGAATTCGACAAGACTGTCCGTTTATTCTCAAAGCTTCAATCTGATCTAAAAGAAAAAAAAGAACAAATGTTAAATAAATTATATACTTCCTATAAAAGATATTAGCTAACTCAATATATAGGACAGTATAATGGAGGAAGGATAAAGCCGAAACGTCTCAAAACTTTGAGAGTTTTAATATCGAATAGGCTTCTCAACTACCTGCAAGTTCCTTCCTCCATTCTTAAATACAAAATAGTTGAAAGCCGCGTTTTTCATTGAGAATAACTCACACATTTATTTCACAGAAATATTTAGTATATATAATAAAATTCCTGCCCTAAATTTTTGCCTGTGCGCTTACCTTTCTGAATTTATCATTTATTCAAATCTTTATCAGATCTTAGGTCCCTTACCCCCCGAAAAAGCTTTCGCAGTGGTTTTTTTGTTTGTTGATATCTCCCTTTTTTTTTTTTCAAAAATTCTGAAGTTCATATTCGAATGGGAGTAAAAATATAAGTTTTATTTAATATTTCAAAGAAAGGAAGATTTTATAGCTTCACCTTAAATTACTATTTCATAGGAATAGTGAATACAGCATCTTCCTACCATCTATTTTCTCCAGAAATTTAATGTAGATCTATATAAATATCAAAAAATATTTGAGAAAAATCTGGTTCTTCCTATTTTATTAATAAAAATATTTTTTAAAATATCTATTCTCATAGATAAAAATTCTCCCCTAGCTTCATAGTCAAAAATAAAATGTTATAAATGCATTTTAGTAGTAAAAAATATTTCAAATAATATACCAAAAGGATTTGCAGGTACATAAATTTTTTCTTCAGGTGGCAAAGTTTTCTCTTTATTTTTTGTTTGTACATAATGTGCTAGTCCTCCTAAAATAGTGTCAACAGTTTGGGGTGGTGGAGGTTTTCTCGTAGTCCTCTGTCTCGACAGTTGAGCCATATGGGCATGTTCTGCACAAAGACTAAAATATAAAATATCTTTTATAATCGTATTAAACTTAGAAAAATATTAAATTAATGAAGAAAACTTACAATGGCTCTTTCTTCTCTGTGATCGGCGTTGAATTTGGACATTTTCTGCCATTTGAACCATATACATAAGTGCATTGTTTATATGGAGCTGATTTATCTTCAAGAATGTGTTTAATACAATAATCATATCCCGGGATTCTTTGTTCTAAGCATTTGAATACTTGATAATTACATGGTCTTTGGAGAGCTTCAATTATATCTGCTGTTAATCTTCCATTTGGGGTTCCAGAAGTACCAGCCCTCGTAGGCAAATACATCTAAAAATAAGAGAAAATAAAAATATTCAAATATTAAATGACAACAAAAATATGATTATAAAGTAAATTGTTATATTGATACAGGATATTCTTAATGATAAAAGTTGGATTTATCTATTAAGTCCAGAAAGTCGGTAAAGTGAAATAAAAATTGCTCTCATGAATAAAACTTCGAAAAACGAAAAATTTTGTTGTTTCAAAGATTAACAACCTCAATATCAATGTTTTCTCATCAAAAAAAATCCCATTATTCAATGAATGGGTGTTCTAAAGTTTACAATCTTTTGTTTTTTCTTGTTATGAAAAACATGTCACAATATATTTTTATATATTATATGTAAATTTTTATTACCAACATTAAAAGGATTTAAATTAAATTATTGAGAAGATGGGGCAGTTTAAAATCTCGTTTAAAATTGAATGAAAAAAATTTATTTAAAATCTTTCATACTTTTATTAAAACCGGTATATCTCATGATACATTAGACCCCTATCATGCATGATGTATATAGGCTTAAAATATTCATTATCGAATGAGACCCAATTTACTTGATTTGGTTAAGGCATAAATAGTTTAGAATTAGGCCAAAAAATTTTATTTTTTTATTTATGGTTTTTAAGATTTATAAATTAAAATACTTAAATTTATATTTAAGATAAATTTAACAAGCAAAAAATTATATATTCATGATTCCAGGGAATAAACGCAAATCGTAAACCATAATTATAAAAAAAAATAAAATAAAAATATTTTCAAAAACTTAAAATATAAATAAATTATTTTTTTAAATTGAGTATTAAATGATTTTCAATGCAATTTTTTTTATAAAACATTGAAAAATAAATAAAAGAAGCTGGAGGATGTTAATAATAACATTTCCTAGAAGTTGGTAGTGACTAATGAAATAAAAAGCCCGCAACGAACGTATGAAGAAAAGAGAAGGAAGACATGTTAACCTCACCTCAAACACCAAGCTAAGCATAAGAATAAATTATAAGCAACAAATTATTTGTTTAGAACAATATATAAAGGGGCTTTCAATTGTAAGCAATTAATGAAAGATAAATATAAAACTTACCTTAGGAAGTAAAGAAAAGGTGTTGATTTGTTTAGAATTGTGCTACGTATTTTCACAGTTTAGAATAGTCATGCAAATGGCGTTGTTTGAGGTGGGTTGTTCCGGACTGAACTAGTTTAAAAACAATGAGTCCTTAAAAGGAACGAAGATCTACCTCAAACGCTCTTTTTGACTTTAGCGCTATCTCACAGTTGTTAAGGAAATTAATATTTATTGTGGGAAAATCAAAAGTCTCAAATTAACAGTAAAATCAAAAAAAAAAGAGAGAATGAGAGGTGATCGCCTAGTTTTGCTCTAAATATCAACATTGCAAAGAAGAGGGCATGCCTATCCTACCATCAAAAAAAAATCAATTCGATAAGAAAAAATTCATATAATTTTTATTCTTTCTATGTAATAAATTATCTTAAAAAATCATTATTTTTTTTTAAATTAAAATTTTTCCATTCATGAAATTGCAGAGAAAATTAAATTTCTGGATTTTCTTATAAATAAAAGGCTTATATTTTAAACAAAAGTTATATATTTTCAATATATATATATATATATATATATATATAATTTGTTCCCGCTAAGAGTTGATTATTGATATAAGTTTTAAGTGTCGTAGAGCTCATACGAGCAAACAAAAAAAAAAATAAATAGCTGCCAAAAGTTAAAAAAAAGTCCAAAAGTGGCATAGGATTTTGGGATAGCTTATTAATTCTAGTTTAATTTGGAAGAGGGTTTCGAAAAAAAAAAAATCTTATTTTGTCAAATTATAAAAATTCAAAAAAAATCAACTTTTTGTATCACACATGTGGTCATAGATTTTTGCATAGCTTATAAATTGTTTAAGATGATAGGGTTGAAATTTCATGAAAAAAAAAAAAAAAATATTCCAGCAACAAAAGAAATTTTAAAATAATATTAAATTAAATTTTTTTTATCACTTTAACTTTTAGCTTATAGATTCCCCTCAATTTAACATTTTTTGTTAAATTTGAAGTATAAATGGTGTTGAACCTTTTCATATATTAATTCTTTAAATATATAAAGATATGTATATTTCTATAATATATACATACTCCTTTTGTTTGCAATTATTTATTTATATTGTTGTATTATTTAAAAATATTTAATTTTATTGTTGTAATAGAGCTAGGATTTTTTCTAGGGGAACCTAAATAAAATATTTTTCTTTAGAGTTAGTTTTGTCTTCTTTTTTTTTGCAAATGGTGTTATTAGAAATTACACTTAAACTTGTTTTTTTTTTCCAGTAATTTTTTGTTTAATTGTTATTTTATTTAAGTTTTGTGTTCATTTAATAATAATAATTTTTTTTTTTGGCTTTGAAGACTAAGTTGACCTCTTCCCACCCCCTAAGACCTAAAACAGGAGGTTGTGCTGCAATTAATTTATTAAAAAGGAACGAGTCTTTTTAGAGAACGAGAGTCGGTAACTTCGTTCACTAAGAACGATTTTGTTCATTTCTATTTCTAGTTTGGCTGGAAAACACTAAACTTCAATAAAATACCAATAATATAAAAAAAAATTTACTAAAAATGTATATTATTTAAAAAACTAAAAAATATTAATATATCAAATAAATTAATTTTTTTTATATATTAATAAAAAAATAATTTCATTTTTTTTATTAATATAAAAATCTTATAAAGAGATGTTATAACATAAATATATTTATATAATTTGGATTAATTTTTAGTATTTATTTATTTTATATTTTTAACTTAGTTTTAAATTAATTATTTAAAAAGAAATTTTTAAGAAATTTAATTTTAATTTTTAGGTTGGTAACGACCGATTAGTCATTTGGTGAGGTGCAACTTCCTATAAGATCGCTGAGTCTCCTTTCATGCCAGAATAAATGGCGGCTGAAGAAAAATGGTATTTTACAAAAGAACAACTAGCAAATACTCCAAGCAGAAAATGTGGCTACGATGTAGATAAAGAATTATCATACAGACAACAAGCAGCAAATTTTATACAAGACATGGGACAACGGTTAAAAGTGTATCCTTTTACAGTGAAATGTTTTTAAATGTTCAAGTGTCTATTTTAAAGTGTTATTCAATGAATAAATCAAAAAATTTTAGGATAATCTATTAACCAGCAAGTACCTTGATATTTTATTAATTAGATTGGTAACAAAATCAAGCTAGGATGACAAATTAGAAATAAAAATATACATACATTACATCGGAAATTTTATTGCCACGCCATATTGATCATGTGATTATATTCGTTTTTTTAGTTTTATTAAATTTTATTTGGTCAAAAAATTGAGAAAACCCTCAATTTTCGTCAATATTATTGTTTCTAAAATCAATATAATTAACTTGAAACATCATTTTCATAATATTACCATTCAGGGTCATAGACCTCAAACAGGCCATATTAAGCATTTATTTATTTTGTTGTTCATAGAAACGCATCTTAGCAATTAAAATTTATTATTTTTATTTAAAATACATTTTGCAATACTAAATATTAATCATATAATACTTTTTTTTTGAGAGAGTTAATATGTTGCAATAACCTTGAAATAGATCTTTCATATCTGATTGTGCATCGCACTTCGATATATTATTTTGTAATTTTAAAAAATGAACTATTAGAAGTAAATATGAATTATTTTAAGAGATGGAACGAATCTAAATATTTCTCGAATTCAGTTTAATGTTATTCTTTTTTTTGATAGGAATCTAACGATAGCAAACAAGCTTATAGTGTTAGTTTTCTTTCATTTCTTTCACAAATTCTTTCTATTTAGTTTACATTTTAGAATTTTATTTGACTTTTTTTATATATACTTCTTTTTTCCATATTTTTTCCTAGTGTAGATTTTTCTCTAAAGTATTTCTTTGACCATTTTTGTTTATTTTTTTGTTAGCCACTTTTCCAAAAAAAATTTTTCCGTAGGTCATTATTTATTTTTAACTGGTTTTTTCTATAAGTCTATTTTTCTAATTTTTTCTATTTCAAATTTTTATTTGACTTTTCTTTTTTAACTAGTTTGTTTTTTATAATTTTTTCTTCATTGTTTTAGTATAAATTTTTTTCATCTTGCAAATTCATCAATTATTCCCATGGATATTCAGATTTTCCAAAATCTAATTTAAAGATGTTTTAGTTTTAAGATTTCACATTTATTTTTCGAATTTTTCTTAACTTTACTTTTACAGTACTCAGCTATGCATCAATACCGCTATTGTGTACATGCATCGCTTTTATGTATTTCATTCATTTACTCAGTTCCCATGGAACTCAATGGCTACAGCCTCTTTATTTTTAGCGGCAAAGGTTGAAGAGCAACCACGCAAATTAGAACATGTTATAAAAGTAGCACATGTTTGCCTTCATAGAGAGGCTCAATTGGATATTAAGTCAGATGTAAGTACTTTTTCTTTTATATTTATTTTTGCACTTGTTACCTGATCTTCAAATAGTAGAGAAAAAAATACTATTCTGAGAAATAACAAACAAAAAATCTGACCTCTATTCGATCTAGTCAAGAACATGAGAAAAATTTTAAATATCCAGGAGAATGTTTAGAGATAGGAAAGACTTAAGCCAATTACTTTGTGTTAATATAGACTTTATAATGTAATGGTATGATATATTGCCTTCTTTAGCTAATAAAAAAAGTTTGGGTAATCACATAAATATATATATACACTCTTGGGTAAAAAATTGAATCATTATGTATGTTACATTTTAACTGAATCCTTTTACTGGATATTAGAGCTCAATTTCAAAAAATTAAATATCTTTTGAAAGAAAAAGAAAAAAATTCACTTAAAAATAAAAAAAAATAAATTATTATTTGAAGTGAAAAATCATAAATGATTTTTTCTCACTCTTTTAGTTTTTGCAATCGATTGAATGAGTTTATTTATGATGTCTTAATCCATTCCTTAGTTAAAGCAGCTTAAAACTCTACAATTGATTCAGAGACCCCAGATCTTGCTCTAACCTTACTTTTCAGCTCATCCCAAAAATGCTCAATTGGCTCAGATCAGGATTCCTTTCTAACCAGTTTAAAAAGTAATACCGACCAAGAAATTAGCGAATGATGGTAGCTGAGTATGGCTTGATGTTATTATGCATAAACATAAAGTCACCGACAAATCCAGCAAATGAAGAGCTAATTAATTTTCCAAGATACCCGTTATGTATCAATGTGCATTCAACTCTCCTCTATCATTAACACGATCTTCGTCTTGACAAAGTTCTATTCTACCTGCTGTGAAATATCTTCCAAGACTATTGCCGAACAGCCTGCAAAACTTCTACTTTCTTCTATGTAACACTGTGCGTATCGCTCTCCAACTCTTTTTCATTATCGACTAAGCATATTCTGAACTCATCCAAAAAGTGCACTACATTGTAACAACATCCAATTTATGTGTTCCCATAAGCTGAACTCGGTGATGACCTGTACTAGGTTTAGGTCCACCACTGTTCTTCGATTGACAGACTTGCTTCTCGCAGCCTTCATCTAACTGCCGGCCACTAACAACTATTCTGCATGTAGCTCTGAGTTGTTGCACTTCCTTTACATTAAGATGTCTATTGCGCAACGAGATGACACATTAAAACGGTCATTTCGAGAAGAAATAGACCTAAGCCTGTCTGATGCTTGACGCCAATCAAAACTACACATTTTCAGATATTGTTGATAGACGCATTGGAATGATGAAATATTTGTAAACACTCAACGCACCTAGCGCTGACATATTGTAATAATGCAATTTGAGCAGCTTCCTCTGATGTGGTATACTTTTATGGACTTGGTTATTGGCTCATATCAATTCTCATCTAGTGGATAAAAACAAATGATTTGAAACATTTTAATTTTCCAGCTATGAAAATTAAAGATAACTCAGCTGAATACTATGAAAATTGACATCGTTAAAGGACTAAGGCTAAATAACTCAATAAAATAAAATGGGATCCTTTTTAATTTCATAACGAATAATAGATTATAAAATAAACTTTTAAGTGACACCAAACTAAATGTAATGAATAACATTTGTTTAAAGTAAAAAAGAATAGAAGAGTCTAGATATTTTGATTTTTTTGTTCACAAGTATATGTATATATTTCATATATATGTTTCATACAAGAGTAGGTAAGAGCGGTTTTACCTCGTCTATTCGAGCTAAGTAAAACTAAATTTCTCCGCCTTTTACATTTTTAAAGTTGTTAATTTTCAATTTTATATAAGTTGGAAAAAACAAACTTTTTTATTGCAACTATATATATATATTTGTAACGTACATAAATATATATGAATATTCCTATATTATTTAGGTGTGGAAAGAGTAGGATCAGTTAAAATGAAAGACTTTATATGTATGCTTAGTGATCAAGAAGATCAAGCCTTTCATTTTGCCTGGTCCTGCCCTTTCTAGATCCAACATGATTTTCCACAAACTCCATTTAATAAAAAGCATATATTTTGTCATAACTCTAATGTACTAATGTCAAAAATTTAAATATTTGAAAAAAGAGGATAGTGACAGCTTTTAATGTTTTATTGATCTTGTGGAGACGTTTCTGATCATTAAATGACTAACACCAGCATTATGGTAAGACTTGGTGTGTATATCTATAAATATATGGGGGTACTTATGTGCAAATTATCTTCACCTTAAAACTATTGACTTTTTATTAAATATCCGAAACATCTCAACAAACGCGTACAAAGATTTTGATATAGCTGCTTCTGACCTCTTGCTCTCAAAATCTTGGATAAAAGAAGATAAAAAGCTTGAATATCAGCACAATCAATAATTAGGTGACTTATTTATTCCAAATATTTTCCACTATTTCTGAACAATAGAAATGAGTTCCTGGGGGTTTTGTTAAGGTTATTTATACTCATGCTTTGTTTGAGTACGAGAATTGATGTTTGTGATTGGTATTTTTCACAAATAAAGAAAATTTTTCTATATATTTAGAAAAAAAACCAACCATCTAAATATTTTAAATGGCTAAATTCAAGATTTTTATTTTCAAAATAAATCTAACGTTTTATTTATAACTTAGCCAATCAAGCAACCAGCAGCCTTCGATAAGCGTATACCTGATCAGGGGGCTTCGCCCTATATATGGAAAAAATTTGAAGAAAAAAGAAAGATTTTTTAATATATAATACAGATTTCTCAACCTATTTCCTAATATGAAAAAGGTAATGAAAATACACTGTATCAAAAAAGCTAAATTCACATTACTAAGGTTTAATTTTAAAATGAGGTTTTTCAATTCAGAAGTATCAAAACTGAACTGTATGTCACCGAAGAAGTAAAGATACTCTGAAAAATTAATACTTTACAGAACCAGACAAATACATGAAGAATTAAAAAATTCAAAAGGAAAAATGGAAGATACAGCGGCGGTCTCAAGATATTGGCTGAGGGGTGGTTCAAATTTTTTGGAGTAGGGGGAGGAGAGAGGAGACGAAAGCTCCTAGCCCAAGAGGATAGAAGATGAAAAATGGAGAAAATGGGGAAATTATTAACTATTTTTCAACATGACAAATTAAGTTTGATATGAAATTGTTTTTTTTTTTTTTTCTTGTGTTCACTAGAGAGGAGAGAGGTTGGGGACCCCCCACTGGAGAGATGTAATATGCATTCTTGTAGAGAAAAATAATAAAAATAGTAAAAACTCTCTATGGAGGAAACAAACCAAGAATAAGATTAAACCACTTATTAAATAAAGAAGTCCACTATTTTTATCCATCAGGGAAAGTCTTCTGTTAAATCTACTAAAAGTAGAAATGCCATGTAAAAACAAGGTATCAGCTAACGGGGGTGAATTTGTTATGCTATTGATGTGACGCCATGGTAATAATAGAAACAATCTGCAGGACATCAACAGCGTTGACTGTTTACAAATGTTTCTTCAGACCAATGTGTCTATCAACGATATCTGAAAACTGGTACTTTTGATTGGCGTCAAACTTCAGACAGGCCTAAGGCTATTTCAACTCGAAATGACCGCTTTAATGTGTCACTTCATTGCGCAATAGATATCTTAATGTAGAGGAAGTGCAACAACTCAGAGCTACATGCAGAATAGTTGTTAGTGGCCGGACAGTTAGGTGAAGGCTGCGAGAAGCAAGTCTGTTCAATCGAAGGACAATGGTGGACCCAAACCTAGTACAGCTCACCACCGAATTCAGCAACACATAAATTGGACAAAAACAAAACCTACACCAAATGGAAACAACACCAAAATCCATCTGAGTTCGATAGCATCCGTAGAGCTAGGAATCTCTGCCAAAAAACCATCAATATGGCGAAGAAGGCCTTCGATCAAAAGAAATACGTCCAAATGGAAGTCGTCAATTCTGGTCTCTTGCCAAGGCTGCTGGCCGCAATTTTTTCTCATCTTAATTTCCTCCTCTGAATTTGCCCGATGGAAAAGTAACATTATTCAAAAAGGCCCAAGCCTTTGCGTCTTATTCCATTATCGGTGAAAAAGCCAACTATTGCGAACCTCCGATCCATAGTTATAAAAGTAGTTCAATAGGAAAAATCTAGTCTAGGCCCTAACAAATAAAAAAAATCATTACGGAATTGGCGATAGATAAATCTGCGAGCCTGATGGTATTCCACCTATTATAATCAAAAAATGTTCTCCCGAGCTGAGTCCAATCTTATCTCGGCTTTTCACACTCTCATTCGTAATGGGAGTTTTTCCAGAGTCATGGAAACTAGCAAAGATACAGCCTATTCCCAAAAAAGGCGATTCATCCTTGCCCAATAGCCTTAACGTCCATATTATGGAAAAGACCTTGAACCTCCAAATCTTGACTCACTTGGAGCAGTACGGCCTTCTAAATGATAGGCAATATGGCTTCAGGAAAAGTCGCTCAACTGGTGACATTTTAGGCTATGTCACTCACCTCTGGAACAAAGCCTTGGGAGAAAAAGGTGAAACCATTGCGGTTGGACTTGATATTTGGAAGACTTTTGACCAGGTGTGACATAAAAATCTCTATTATAAATTACCAACATTTGGCCTCTCTTCGGATCATTGTTTATGGATCAGAAGCTTCTTAACTGATCGAAATATCTCAGTTGTTGTCGACGGAGTTACTTCAGATCCTCATACATTCAATGTTGGAGTCCCCCAAGGTTCGGTACTTTCTCCCACCCTTTCGCATGGCAGTGCCCTCCCGTGATTGGAATAACCTCCCTGCTACTATCTTCCCCAAAACCTATAATCTCCAAACTTTCAAATCCAATCTCAACAAGCACCTTTTAAAATCACCGCTCTCCACTACTCATCTTCTTCCTGGTTGCATGTGAATACTGGTCTTTATAGGTCCATTGGACCTTCCATACCCCAAAAAAAAATGAGTAATTTATGGAGATTTCGGAAAAAAACTAAATACTTGGTGATTTTCCAGCAAACCTTAAGATCAAATCTTTCTCGAGGAAGCAAAATCATTGAACAGATTTCATCTTTTAAGTACCTAGGAAGATAAATAATCTATGAATCTGTCAAAAATAGTGCACCATCAAGAAAACAAAGCTGCTTTAATTTCTGGATTTTTCGAGACGAGATTTGGAGAAACAAATTTTGAAAAATAGAAAAAAGTGCATATTTACAAGTTCTAACTAGGATATAACTAGATATATATGTGTCCCTGAAAACAGGAACATTCACTCTTGATACAATTTTTGATTTACTTGAATCAAAGAAGAAAGAAATAAATTTAAATCCTCTAATCGATCATTATTAATAAATATTCTTATTTCAGCCAATTTTCTTTCAAATTAATAATAAATATATAAATTTATTTTAAAAGATATTTAAAATATACTTTTATGTGAATAAATAAAAATAGAGTCTCAAAAAGGTGAACAAAAACTATGGTATATACAAAGATTAATTACAAAAATGATATTTATTATTGGAGATTTTTTTATTTTACATAATTATAATTTAATAAGATTATAACAATCTTTTGCATAACTTCAAAAATCCAGCCTTATATCCTTTGGGGTTTGGGTGAATCAATCATTAACATCCCATGACACCTACATTATCATTTGGATATCAAATAAATAAATATGCCTAGATTATATGTATCGTAAATAATATATATTATATATCGATTATAGTCTGGTCTCAGATGCCGAAAAGACTTCAAAAAAATGTTCAATTTATTATTATTTAATATTGTTTATGTTCATGTTCTCCTTTTGGTAAATCCCAACAAAATTAAAGGATGAAAAGAATGAAAATGAAGCCAGGCAACACGAGGACCGACAGAATGAAAAAGATGGAATGGGAATATGGAAAAGTTTGGGTCTTGATGTTGAATGTGAAACAAGAAACATAACGACCACGACTGGTCAACGAATTAAATCATTCGAACGTCTTTTTTTTTTTAACTCCTCGGCATCTCAGGCCATATAGACTTTTAAACTATATATAATAAATAAAATTACGATACTATCCAGGCACATCTATTTACATAAATTGGTATCTAAATGATATAAATAAATTTTCATCGGACTGCCTGGGATTCGAACCCACACTCCTTGACTTTTTTAAGTTAGCAATATTGACAATGTCATTATTTTTAACCTCGGGGGGGGGATTCGAACGTCTTAATTTGTTACTTGGTGGGGTAGAAAATGTTATTTATTGTTCAAGTATTCATATTTCATATTGTTGTTTAATATTGTTTACATTTAGTAGTTTATATTTAATAAAAGATATCTTCCTGTTCACCCACTATATTTCAGAATTAATAACATTAATTCGAAATTAAATAATAATATATTTAAATATTTAAAATAATTCAATTTTCTCAGAGTAATAAAGCCATTTATTACAAAATTAAAAGATAAATTCAAATGAAATGAAGAAAAATATCAATATACATCATATGGGAAATTGAAAAAGATGTTTATTTATTTAAATAGAAATATTTCTTTTAATGTTTCAGCAATACCTCGAACTAGCTCAAGATTTGGTCTTCAATGAAAACGTCCTTCTCCAGACCCTTGGCTTTGATGTTGCTATTGATCATCCTCATACTCATGTGGTCAGGTGTTGCCATCTAATCAGAGGTTTGTATAGGCAAAGGAAGTAAAAATTTTCTTGTTTAGCTCTAATAAGTCTTAAATTAACCACTATCCCTTTCGTGTAGATACTCATTTCCAATCTAAGCATGCTTGTAATCAAATATTTTTTTAAGAAGGTGAGTTTTTATTCAAAATTATTAATGCATGAGAAAATTAATTTAAAAAACTAAATAAAAGAATAAAAATATAATATACTTTTAAAAAATAAATAAAAATCAAGAATTAAATAAATATTGTATATATTTTTTGGAAAATTTATCATTTATCATCATTTTAGAAAACTAGTAATAACTCACTGTAGAACCTTGGGGCATTTCTTTTATTTTCATTTATTTCACTCCATGGGTCAGGTAATCAATTTCTTCTTTTACCAATACTACTTTTGATTTTTTTTTTTTTTTTTTTTTTTTTTTTTTTTTTTTTTTTTTTTTATTAAAAAAGATGATGATAAATTTTTCCTAAAATTTAGAAAATATCAATTTCGAAATCTTGAGATATTTCCTTTAAAAAAATGAAGCACTCACGAG
>JAAAKE020085223.1:0-22425 GCA_010014785.2 Anisolabis maritima | reverse complement strand
TTTTAAACCTATTGTTAAATTATTTTATTAAATCAAATTAACAATTAAAATATAAGAGAATAATTAATTTTATAAAGTTTTATTCAAGACCAATTGGAGGGGGGAGACTTGAGCCCCTACGTCATTGGTTATGATAAATCGATTTTCGGTGGCCACAACATTTTTTATCACAACATAGAGGCCATAAAATTGAGAGAATTCAGAAAAATCAGGACATCTGGCAAAACTAATTACCAATATTTATTACCCCAAAATTTTAGATTTCACATAATGCAGGAGCAGATAGATTTATTTATTTATTTATTGTTAGATTAACTTTTTTTTTTTTTAATATTTAATGAATAATTTTAAATATTTTATTAAAAATTGTTATTAATTTAAACGCATTTTCTTGAAAACTAAGTATTTTTAAGAAAGCCCCCCGGTTAAAATTTGTTTTCCTTTTTAAGATGAACATTTTTATTGTTATTTGAGTATACTCTTTATATAATCTATATAGTTTCTGAATATATTTTTCATTCTTAATTGTTTCTTAGTATTAATATATATACGAGTATATATATATCAGGAACGTACCCAGAAAAAAGTGGGAGACAATCTAATATCTGGGCATTTCGAGGTGGTACGGGCTAATTTTTCACATAAATAATGTAACCTTGACCAGTTCGAGATGGCCCGTGACCCATGGGCCCCTGGATACGTCTCTGATATAGGCTATATAATTTTTTTATAGACTATATAGAAATATTAAAATTTATTAGAACATTGAGCTGCATATTTCTATTAATACAATAAATGTAAAATATTTTCCAACAAACGAATTACCTGTCCCTTTCATAGAGTCTTTCGGGTTACAAATTACATTTAGGGTTTATAGGACACCATGTATATATATAGCAGCCATACTCAACCCATCTAGCTTTTATTTCCGGCCTGAAGTTGACAGTCATGATTTTAATTTTTAAAATATTTGATATTTTTTTTCTATTAAAAAAAAAAAAAAATTTCAGGTTAAATTTAAAAATATTTTAATTCAATTTTCCAAATTCTTGTTTTAAAATTTATCAAAATAAATATGAAAGATAAATTTTAATAAGTCGAAGTGACCAAAAAGACTAAAAAAAAGTTTCAGCCCTTTTGAGGTAACAAAACAAGTGTAAGTGTCCCGAAAGAAATAAAGATTGAGTAAAGCTGATATATAGTATATATTTTATACAGTTTATACATTATATATTTACTACAGTATATATTTACTTTATTTTTGATCTCTTTACTTTATCTGAAAATACAATTAACATCAAGTTGTAATAAAATATAATAATAATGTATAATTATTGGGGACGATATTTGTTTTGATTTTTTTTTTTTTTGTGTTAATATACAACTTTTGTAGCATGTTTATTGCTAAAACTATGAGGAGAAAGTATTACTATAGAAATTAGTGGAATATTAGAGACTTTAAAAGCAGATTAATTAAAAAAATCTTTGAGGAAATTTGACCAGTTTTTATTACTTCTTATCTAAGTAAGATTCTGGAATGCATATATATATTTTATATATAAGTAGAAAAATTCTTTTGAACCTGATATGAATAAGAATTTTTTTTTTTATTTTTTTTATATTTTAAATATAATACTGCCCACATATGTTCATTCCACTCTTGTTTATAAATATAAAAATGTCTTATCAAAATCGTTAAAGCCATTTTAGGGATTTTTAAAAAATACTAGAGTAAAAACAGTAAAATAATAGTTCTAGTAATTCTACAGAAAAATTTATTTTACTTTTTTTAAGGGAATTTAAAAATCGAAATTTTATTATATACTATCCCAAATATTTAAAAATGAACTTTGTTTTATTTTCCAAAAATTAAAAAAAAAATTTCCGAATTTTTAATTGATTTTCGCCTTTAGTTATTGCACACGGGTAGAATTATTATTCTTTGTTATTATTTTTTTTTATAAAATCATTGAAAAATTTTTGGCTCCCATTATACATACACTAAAATTAAAAAAAAAAATTGTATAGACTATTACCAAATAACGATAAAACAATAACACTATAAAATCATACCAGTAGGTTTTAGATTTAAAAAAAATTATAAAACCATATTAAACTATACCCTAAGTTTTTATTTTTAAAATTTATTTTTTTTATTTTTTAGTTTATTTGGTCTCCCTTTTTTTTTTTTTTTTTTTTTTTTTGTAATATTTGGACGGATTTTGAAATTTTTTTAATGGGCACACCATTTATAGTACTTTATTTAATAATATTTAAAAAAAAAAATTTGTGATTTTTTAAATATATTAATTAATCAAGAAATTGTTTTTAATTTTTTTATATTTTTTATAAATGCTGCCTTGAAAACCTGAAATAATTTAAAGTCACATTTACCTAATTATGCTCAAATAGTAGAATTTACCAGAACGGTTACCAAAAATTTGCAATTTAAAATTTGGGATCGTTTTAAAAGGTTGAAATGAAATTTTACACAGAGGCTATGTATTGGAACAATTTTGGGGGTTGGGAGATGAAAAATAATTCCAAAAAATAACATATATAACTAAGGGCCACTCTATTCCCTATTTTAAATAATCGTTCTCTGTTCAAAACCCCATTATATCATAGATACCATAGTTTTTCTCGTAAAGAAAATTTTGCTTAACCCTAATTTTTTAACTAGTAATATCGATTTATGAGTAAGAAAACTTATACCAAAAACTAGAACTATGAACATTGTGAATTTTAGTATTAACTAGTAATAAGTACTAGTGACGAAAGGCTTTTATTAAAAGTAGTTATACCTACAGTTTTAAATGATTTCGGGTTTTCACGGTAACATATGTGTATATATATATATATATATTATTCAATTCAACCAAATAGTAACAACTAATTTAAAATAATATTATTTCATTATATTATACCCCTCACCTTGCAAATATTGTTATCATAAAAGATATATTGACTGCATCCTTACAAGGCTCTATTTGAACATCAACACCTATTTCAAATAAATCTCTGTTAATTGATATTTATAAATAGAGGGTTTCAATTAAGGGATGATCTTTGATGTGTTAAAAAAAATATGCCGTTTTCTAGGGTTATCTTATAATGCCAGATACAAACTAAGGGAGAAGAAGAGCAGCGTGGTGGGGGACTTTTTGGGACCACTTTGCTCTCCATATCCATATTATTTCAAATTTATATATATATATATATTTCATTTAAATCTAGAATAGCCTGGCGATGATTGATGCAAATGTAACAAATTTCTTATGGAGATAATTATCAGATCTTTATTAAAAACTCCAATTAGCCGACGTTTCGGACCCCACTGATATTAGCTCAAATAAATGAAAGATATATCAAAAATTTTGACTGATGAGATCTTTTTAAAAGCTGCATATGAGTTGTTTTGAATTCAATTTTTCGATTTCGTGCTTCAAAAATGTTAAAATTAAACATGTTTGAAGAAGGTATTTTAGAGTTGTAGCTAGTTGCGTATTCTTATTTGGAAGGGGGGTTAAATAAATTTTCTTTAGACTGATTTTTTTGCAAGTGATTCTCATTAGAATATCTATTTAATTTTGTTATTTATTTCGATGTTTTTATTGAAATTTTTGTAATACTTCTAGTTTTGAAGGGGAGAGGGCTCCCTGAATGAGTCACTGGTTGTGGCTCGATCCCATTTTAAGTAGCAAACAAATAAATATGACTTGGAAAAAAAGGTGAGTCTCTTATATTTCATCGTCCCCTAGTTTTATAGATATATATATTTTTCCAAGTAACTATCATATTCACAGTTTTACTAGTGGCCCTTATGTCTCTTGAGATTTAGTAAAATCTTCACTTTTTGGTTCAAATTATGTTATTAATAATTTGAGATCGCCTCTATTCACAATATCCAGACGATTTTGTTTTATTAAATATTTTTAAACGACAAAAATTTTAAATTTATTTGTTGTCTAGAAATAATTTAGACATTTTTGGATTTTTGAAATTTTTGGTCCCTTTATCATTTTGATAAAATTGTTATTTCTATTAAGAATTTAACATTACTATTCGTTTTGATTGCGTCCATAAATTTCTTGTCTAACCTAATCCATTTTGTAATACATTGTCGTCATTTTTGTATGGCTTTAGTAACATTATAATATTATATTATTCAATTTTTTAATTCTAAAAAAGAATACAGATGTTTCCCTAATTCTCTAGGAAAGAATGGGTACTCACGGTCAGAGTAAAAAAGCTCTCTCTTAGGAGGAATCTATCCAGGTTGAAGTCAATTTTCTATTTTTGAATGATTTCATATATTTTTTTAATTCTTTGTGTATTTTTTTAGAAATCGTGAAGAGCGCAGTAATATTTAAAAAGAATATATATATTGTAATTGTAAGAGATAAATATACTGGGGCTGACTCCAAGAAGTTTTCATGAAACATCATAGCATATAGTGACGTAACTAGAGAGGTCTTCCCGTGGCGGCATATGGTTTATGAAAAAATAACAAAAATACCGAAAAACGTACAAGAATAATCAATTTCGGGGTGGATGAGAGTTAGTAAATTTCAAAGATCATCTATAAAATTAATTGATATATAAATTTTAATCAAATTCGTTAGAGCGAATTTTGTGAAATTAGGAAAAATCTTAAAAAGTACATCAATAAGATACTAATGCTCTTCGGGTTGATTTATTGAAAACTGCATGCGACGTGCGTATCTAGTTTAAATATCAAGTTTTTTCGCATTTGCCTTTTTGAGATATATTGTCCACACACGACAGACAATTTTGCGAGACCCATTTTTTTTAGACTCACGTGTATTTCCGTTGAAATTTCGACATCTAATTTTTTTTATATCTATATTATATAAATAGATAAAGCAAAAATTACAAAAATAACAAATTTAATTGAAATTTATAATAAGAACCACTTGCATAAAAAGAAAAGTTTATTCTAAGGGAAAATATTTTATTTGGCCTCTCCCAAGCAAGAATCCTCGCTACGTTAGTGCCCTGGGTCTACCCGTCCTAGACTCAGCACTGCTTCTTGCTATGTATGATAATAAAGTTCTTAGCTCTTTCCTCTTCCCCTAGGCCATATTTGGATTTTATATAGTATATTCAAGATCGAAGATATATATATATATTCTGTTTTTAATGGATAAGAGCAATGCGTAAAGCATTTTTAACAAGTAAACCCTGGCGCCAGTGAAAAAAGGCACTAGTACAAATGAAAAAATACACAATTTTTTCTGGCACCATATTTTATACTGGGGCCAGAATATTTATTTGCAATGTGCAATGTGCAATTACTCTTATCATGAGCAATGAATGAGCTCTTAGTCTGGTATGATTTTATTTGTTAATTATTTTCAATTTGTTTTATCAACAAAAATATATTGAATAAAATAAAGTAAAATAATAAAGACTTATTTGGTCCTAAAAGAAATTATCCCCAAAATTGTCAGTTTTTGTCGCATAAAATTAATTTGCATAAAAACTCATCTATTTATGTAATTAAATATTTATATTTTAATTTTAATATAACTTTTTTTCTAAAATAATTAAAAAACTTCATTTTAAAAAAATATATGATAATCTTTTATCAATATATAAATATAATAGATAATATAATAGATAAGCAGCTATTGATTAAATATAGTTAATAGAAATTGAATAGATCTCATATATACTCTATGTTAATACAAATTGTATTCCTAACTTATTAATATATCGTATTGGTTTTCATTCTAATTCGTACTAAAATAACATACGTTAAAATATAATTAATCTTGAACATCTAAATGAAAATTTATCCAAATTTATGAATAATAATTATATTTTGTTTAAAATTTTTATATGACTAAAAAAATATTTATTTTATTATTTAAAAAAAGAGTCAAATAACTATATTTAAATTTAAATTTAATAGGGCTTGTGTTTATAAATTTTTAAGTATATATAAATATATTTTATATTATATTAATGAGATGTATTATGACTTTCATTGGAAGAATTCTTTTAATTAAAAAAACTTTAATATAATAAATGAAGCTCATTAGCACTTCTATATATGATATTGATTTTTAATTATGAAGATGATTTATTTGCTTACGAAACGTGCATATGCATGAGTATTAATAAATATTTTATTAAAATTGATAACTTTTTAATCCTGAATGAAGTTAAAAAACAAGGATTTTAAAAAATTTCATAAAATATATTAAAAAAATATTTAGAGTGATAGAAGAAGGAGGGAAAGGGTTTATGTTAGTAAAATGAATTTAAATTTTACCAATATAAAAATTTCAAAGTTAAATTTTTGATTTAAATAAAAATTTATTTTTCCATTTCTGTTTGAGAAATAAAATTTTTTTATTTCCCAGTTTATTAAAATTTATATAAAATGGAAGTTTACTCTGATGTTATATAAATAAATATATTCTTTCTATTATCATTTAAATATTTTAGATTCAGATAGATGAAAAAAAAAATAGAAAACTAAAAAATTTAAAAAAGAATGGTAAAGTGATTATATAAATTCATAAGATATTCATTTTAAATAAAATTCCAAATTAGTAAATTTTTCCCGCTTCCTCCGATTTCTATAAAAAGTTATTTTTTTAAAATGTTGGATATTAAAAAAAAAATATTCTTATATAAAAATAAGATGAATTAATTGAACTCAATGAATATATATGTTTAATCAGCCATAAAATTTCCGTATGAAAATTCCTTCGAGATCCTGATAGAATGATTATTTAATTATTCTAACCAAACATACCTAAAATTCATTTATTCAAATTTGACATTCGAACTACAGCCGCGTTATCATTTGTTCAAATCGTAAAATTTTCGATTTTTATCCGACTGAGTATAAAAATAAGAATTCTTTCGTGTGCTCATCATTTTTAAATACAAGTGCAAATACTGCTTTATTAAGTAGCTATGTTTTTATTTGTTTTTTATGTACTCATGAGCCGATTTTCTCGAAGGACTCGATCTTTGAGCTCCATCAAGATGCCTATTTTGCATTTTGGTCCCCGAGTAAACTCATTTTAACCCATATATTTATTAATGTTATTATTATCTAAGTTCACAATTGTAGCATATATTTTATTTCCATTTGGTATTAATAAAATATAATTCAATTCAAAGTTAGAAAACTATCTTTAAACAATTATTACAACCAAGTCAATAGTTAAGAGATATGATTGTAAGCCAGTTGAGTATTTTACACAATAAAATATTTTACACCGAGGGTAAATGGTTATTAAACAAAGAAAGCTATATTCAGGCAAAGCCAAATATGATATACAAGTATTTAATATTAAATTCAATAAAACTATATTATACATGCGAAAAAACCCGTGTTACCGAACGTTTCCAGTAAATTTAATAAAATTTTCACTGGTTTTAAAATTTTAATTAGAAAAATAAACAATTTAATGAAAAAATATTATATGTGAATATATATTTTTACAGATTTTATCTTTTAATCAAAATAGCTTAATCGTCATTACTTAACCCCTCGAGTCATGAATTAATTTTAATATTTCAAGAAAATCAAGTAAAAAAAATAAAATAAATGTTTTTCTTTAAACATTTTCTAGAATTCAGAGAAAAGCGGATACAGGGGGGGGGGGGAATAAAAGAAATAAATACTCCTACTCCGAAATTTGAAAAAGATATTATTTATTGCATTGTTAGCTCAAGAAAATTAGGATTTAGTTGAAAATAATTAAAGAAAAGCTGGAAATTGTATAGTTTACTTCTAATATGAAAATTCTCCACTAGTGACCACCAGTTTGCCGAACTAAGGCTGATATTTCTTCTGCTATCCCTATGCTAATCTTCTCCCCATTTCCTATCCACAATAAGCAGGCTTGTTATATTTTTTGGTCGTATCTTTGATTTAATACCGACCCCAAAGGGATAAATCTAAGAAAGAAGTATATGAAAATTCTGGTTTCCCTTCACCCCCCCCCCCCCAAGGTTCAGCCTCCATCTTGAAAAAAAACAACAAAATTTTCGGGCTTGTTTCTTGCAAGGCGAAGCTCTTATCAAGCTTGCAACATCATTTTTCTTATGTAATCTATTTTAACGACCTATAGGATAGTTGGAATTTCACTTTTGTTGCATTCTTGTTCTGTCAATCTACTTAGATGGATTTCATAAAAACGGATGACTGGCATCTCTGGTTTGGATCAACTTCATGTAGGTAACTGCTATTTCTGCATACTAATTCCTATTAAGCAAGATATAAAAAGAAAGAAGAAAATGAGCATAATATATCTCATTATCCCACCAATGCAACATGGAGATTATCTGCCTAACCCTCGACATCATACCCATACCCTGGAGTTTCAACATCACAGAATCCTGATTTCTCTCCTGAATCATTGGGTCTTATCCAAGCTGAACTAAAAGATCCTACCAAAAAAATAAGACTGAGCTTCTTGGTTCTAGGCTCAGATAGTGTAATCTTCTAGAAATGAATGTTTAAATGTCAGTATTTCGAAGTCAGAAGAATTGCTTCTCTTGTTGGTTATTGTGATGTGAATGGTTTATTTGGAGTTTGGAATGTGGAGTATAAGCCACAGGACTGGAGGTCATTCAAAGACTCGTCATAATTTGTTTAAAAGATGTTCTGATGAACAAAAAAATTTTCTTCCTTCAATTTTAGTAAACCATGCTGCCTATATGAAAGAAACATATGACAATATGAAATTACTTCTGGAAGCAAAGGCAAACACCACTAAAGAGAGACTTCTAGAAAGATATAACTATTGCTGGAGAAGCAATTGGGATATACCAAATACAGCTGTTCCTGTGGAATTGGGCTAGTCGGACGAGAATCTGGTCTGACTAAAAGCACAAAACCCAACTTTCTTTTAGCTAAGGTGCTAAGAGCTGAGTGATGTGTGTCACTCCAGATTTTTTGCATCGGGCCCCTTGGGTAGCAGTTTTGCAATTCAACTCTCAATAGAACAATGTATAACCAATTTAATCAATATCTTTAGAATAGTTTAAGAGGAAATAATAAAAAAAACATTAAAAAAAAGAGTAAAGTGAGTTCCAACTAATTTTTGGGAAGATAAGGGTTAATACATGTCAAAAATAAATAATTGTTTAATTAATTTTAAACAAAAACGTTAGAGCAAATTTTGAGAAAATGGAAAAAAACTAAAAAAGTACATCAGTAAAGTAAGTATTAATACCCGTTGTCCGATTTTATTTTTTATTTTAATTTTACATAAATATATTATTCATTTTTCGGATTTGTTTTATTAAATAAATATTGATGAAAAAACTTGATAATTTTTTTCATGTTTTAATATAAAATAAAGAGAGTAAAATAGAAAAATAAAATATAAATAATATAATATTAACGATTTGGCACGTTTTCAGTTTCAGCAAGGTCTGATGATGCTTTAAATAAAACGAAATCGGATTTATTTATTAAATGACATCCTTAAACTACATTACTACCGTCCTTGAGTATCGCAGACGACACCTTCATTAATCATATTGAATCCTTGGAGGTATCTAAGAAGCTCCTCAAGCTGAGAGATATTTTGGATAAATGCCACAAAAACATGTAAACTTCTTCACCGGATAAAGTCATGGTAAATAATATAATAAATAATAAATTACATAGTCTTACTTTATACGTTTACTTTATATATATGTTAGAGTGGTCCTTATTTTTGAAAGTAAGAATTTTTAACTTCTTTACCTTTATCTTGATCTTCAGTAAAATAAACAGTTCTCTTAAAATAAAAAAAAAATTATTCAACAATTAAATTTTATAAAACAATGTTGTTTGTAAAATTTGAACCTTTTCAGAGAAAGGATAGAGGTCAAGAGAGCCCTAAATGTTAAGAATATGTTAAAAAGGATAATTATCAGGCTTTTTTTTTTAAATTTCACTCCACTAGACGTTTCAGAGAACCAATGTCTCCTTCAAATTTAGTAGGGTATCAAAATATAAATCCTCCCATACATTTCGTCATCATCATCTTCGAACAGTTATTAACGTAAATAACTGTCATCATCATCTTCGAACAGTTATTAACGTAAAGAACTGTTCGAAGATGATGATGACGAAATGTATGGGAGGATTTATATTTTGATACCCTACTAAATTTGAAGAAGGAGACATTGGTTCTTGACGATATTTTTGTTTGTTAGCTATTTTTTAATTTTATTACTTTTGAGTTTTTAATTCTTAAGATGACTCAGCGCCTTCGTGCTCTTTGCCTTTATATACGGCACGGGTCTCATTGTATAACCCAATTAATATAAGTTCTAACATAATTTTTTTCATTTTGATCATTTTTTATGAAGGTCTGGAACCAATCTTCAATTTTTCCATAGATTCATTTTGCACAAATTTTTTTTAAAGGTTTATTTCGAGAACCAATTTATCGTGTAAAAACAATTAAGCGTATTAAATCAGAGGCGAACCTAAGACATTTCTAGGGTGGGGAGGAGGGAAACGTCAAAAATTTTGAAAGTTAAAAAAAAAAATAGAATATTGTCAACTTTAATTTTGTTGGACAAAATATATAAACTTTAAATGTTTTGGTCAAAAATACTAACAAAATTTTGCCAATTGCAAGTATTTATTGACCGTTGGTTAATGATTAGTTTAAAATATAAACTTTGAATATTTTTATTATTGAACTTCTTTTCTATACCTCCTAAGCCAGATTAGCCATTTTGATTATCAACAAAATTTGTTATATTTTCTTTTTAAAAAACATGAATAATAGGTGAATGAAGATGTTTGTGGGGGTCAACCGATCACAACCAGACCTCTTGACTATTGACTACTAGTCAGACCCTTTCCGCAGTGGCTAACCCTCCTGGAGCTAAAGGTCCAACAACCTCCGTAGCCTCGACTGCTTCGGTCGTTGAAGAAGTCGAGGGTTTACTTGGACTTTCTCTTGGTGGTTGCAGCCCGGAGGATGCTGTTGTAGCTGTCGCTGCAGCAGCTGCAGCTGCAGCTACAGCCGCGTTACTGCTGAAATAGCTGCTTGGTTTCGGCTTTAGATGGCGGTTGTTCATTTCCATGTGGACTATTTTCATGAATTCAATCTGTGCGGCAAGTTTTTGAATTTCTTCCTAAAAAAATATCCATAATTTTCATTCAAATTCGTAACTGAATAAGTTTGTAATAAAAGAATTAATTTTTTGCCAGCATTAATTATATTAAAATTTAAAAAATGAGAAAGGGGGAGAGTAGAAGGCAAAATTAAGAAGGGATTTGATACAACCACTTAATTCAAACAAAAAAAATGTGATTGTAGAGTTTAAACATGTGTAATATTATTATTATTAAAAATAAAAAAATGTGTTCAACAAAGAGTAGTAAGCGATAGCAGCTGGGAAAATTTGTAATTAAATATTTAGAAAATATCTCTGTAATTTAAAGTCAAAGCCCTTATTTTATAACATTTGTCATTAAAATATAAAATGAAATAATCTGTTAAGTTTTTATTCAAAGAGATAATTTTGGAATACCGATAGCGAGGTCTGCCAATGTAGCGGTAGTCGTGATGATGCAGTTCCGATCGATCTACTGCTTTTTATCGGAGGAGCCGAGGGTTTATTACTTTCGCCCACCATTTATTATATATAATAGTAAGGGGAAAGTATTATGATCATCAAAAATGGAATTTCTCCAAAAATGCAAAAAAAATATATTGTGTATGTATGTGTCTGTGTAGATTTTATTTTGGTTTATATCTCTGGAACTACTCATTGGAAAAGATTAAAATTTATCAATTTTATAGCCCTAGAAGGGCTAAGAAGCTTTTAAATTTTGAAGCGAATTGGTTCCCAGGAGCCGAAAAAAAACCCTTAAAATTTATTGCTCACCAGAAACTGGGTCAAATCTTATGAAACTTGTTGAAGACGTCATAATTAATCTTGTATAATGTCAAACAATTTAGGTATATATATATATATATTGTCTTATGTTCGAGTGAGTGTCCTTTGGCACATGAGAGTCTATTTGAAGAATAATTAATTAATTAATTTTTTTCGATTTTCTCAAAATTCCCCCTAACTATTGGTTAAAATAAATATATCAATTATTTATTAAATGATATTGAATTTACAAATTGTTACCCACCTAAGGATTGTTTAAGGTCTTTGATTTAAAATTTTAAGAATTGCTTAGAAAAGAAACGTTGCTCTGTTAACAAAATAGAAATATTTATAGCTCAAAATAATAAATCCCAGAGCCTGCGTAAGCGGGCGCCGCCGCCGGGGCACAGTTCATAAGTTGATTTTGAAGAAAAGAAATTTCTATCATAAAAACAAAAAATTCTTAGAATAATCAATATTAAAATTTTCAAGAATTGCTTAGAAAAGAAACGTTGCTCTGTTAACAAAATAGAAATATTTATAGCTCAAAATAATAAATCCCAGAGCCTGCGTAAGCGGGCGCCGCCGCCGGGGCACAGTTCATAAGTTGATTTTGAAGAAAAGAAATTTCTATCATAAAAACAAAAAATTCTTAGAATAATCAATATTAAAATTTTCAAGAATAAGATAATATTAATCATGGATTACAAGAAGGATTGAATTACTCAATATGTGAAAAATAAAGAGCTTCATCAAAAATTAAAAAAATTTGTGTTTAATTGAATGTTTCTGGTATCATTTGCTTACCAAAATTCATTATTATTATCAATAGCTTATTAGCTATAACTATAAAACTACCGAAATTATGCAGGGATAGAATTCCTATGCATGTATTTTCAAGGATTACATTAGACGACTCATTAGCGGGTATATTTTGTTGAATTATGGACAGGGCTATATTTAAAATTTTAAAATTTAAGTGTTATTTAATTATTTTTTCGAAATTTGATTGCGTTCAACCTGGCGCCGATCGTGAATAACTCTCGTGAATAAAATTTTAAATTATTTTAATATTAAAAGAAAGAATGCGAGGATTTTTTTAAAATTAGTTCTAATAAATCTTAAGTAAAAATAATTTTAATTTTGTTAACGGTTCGCGACGGTGAAAAAATTATATTCTTGTATATCAATTATATCAACGATTCAAGTTGAAGTGGTTTTATTAAAATTTGCTTTTAGCTTTTGAAAATTATTTTAAAATTCAAGTTTTTAACAATTTTACTACTGTCTAGTCAACGCCCTTGTTCTGTCAAAATTTATTTAAGAAATGTCAAATAATTTAAATTCTTATTATCGTAAAAGAACCACACATGCTCGGATCGTTACAGGAAGTTGCAAAGAGCCTAGCGCCGGCACTGATAAACAGAAATTTGTTGTTTTTCTGCTGTAATATGTTAATAAGATGTTTTCCGGAGGAAAAAATAAAGATCGCTTTCTATTCACGAGGAACCTTATTTCCGAATATTTCCGGGCCCTATCTCCTGTTTAAGAATTATGAGAACTACATAAAATTGAAAAATACTAAAAGGATATAAAGGATTATAAAATTTTATAATTTTGGTTGTCATGTACATCTTCTAATTATCTATTAAAAAGAAATAAAAGCGTTTGTCTACTTTTTTATATATGCATGTACATATTCATAATAGGCGCATGAATTTTTGTTTCCTTAAGGTAACCAGGTAACCTTGCATCAGTCCTGAACATCACCCATCCATAGGCACTGATGAGTGAGACCGGTGCTCGAAACGTTGACAAATAAATCAACTTTTTATTTGGCTGCCTCTCCGCTTCACCTTCTGAATAATCTATCCAGCCATCAACATCTACTCATTAAACAACACGCATCAATTATTTTTTTTATATTTGATTGGGTATAAATCATTTAAAATTTATAAACTCTTGTAGTACCTGCAGTGATGATGGGCAAAATATCTGCAAATAAATAAGGTCCTTGACGGATAGAAAGCGATCGCTTTTTTTTTTTTCTTTAGAAAATTTCTTTTATTAACAACATTTCGTTGACAATTTTTAATAATATTTATAATTGATTAATCGCTGTTGTTACCTTGAGTTCCTCGTTCTCTTGATATAAATCGGCGGTCTCCTCAGGCATAAGACCGATGCCGTTTAAAGAAAAGGAGGCGGTGACTCCACGAGCCCGTGCACGGTTGTCCCATTGGTCGCCCTGACCTCTAAGAACTCGGTACACCTGTCAATTTAAAAGAATCAAAACTTCGATAGGTGGTTCTCAAGAAATTCGGGGTTTACATGTGTACCGTTTTCAAGATGAGCTATACGTGTACTTGTACACGTATATATATTGTACGTTTTCCGATCTGAAAACCTCGTGTTTCCTGTGTCTATTTTTTCATAAATATAAACATTTTAGAGGATAAGACCCATCCGAATTTACAAAATACGAACAAGTCTAATATAGTGGCGCACCGTAAAATCATTAGATTCATTATTTATTACATAAATTGTTTTTATTAAATTTTTATAAGAAATAATCAAAGAAAATAAATGACCTGAATAGAATGAAATCGACTTTTTTTTGATCTAGAATCGACGAATAAATGGGAAACAATTATCTCTTTTTAAAATTAACAAAGCATTGGGAAATTGGGTCAAAAAGGACATACATCGCAATTAAAATTAAACACTTTAATCCGGCGGTTAGTGTTAATTTAAATATTTACTAGTAATTTACTAGCAGAAGTTGAAAATCGAGTTGTAATCAAAATTAATCATTTTTCATGAATCATGATTAAAAGCTCAAAGTGTTTTTCTTAATTTATAGACAATAGTATAATAATATATGGATAATATATATTAATAAAATGGACAATGTGAGGATAACCTCACTTGAATTCCCTTTAAATATATGTATAGACCTCTACCAATATATTAATATATACTATACCTTAGGGTGCCCGTTTTTTCAATTTTCCTCCTAACTTGTAACTTTGTTCTAATGCATCAAATACTATTTTAAAGTGATCTCTAAAGATCTTCAAATTTCAAATTTTTCTGAAAACTTGTAAATCTTATTTAAACTTGTATAATTTCTTCCAATTTTCAGGGGAAAATAATAGTCAATCATTATTGAAAAATAACTATTTTCTTAATATAGGTTTGTATGTAGTAAAAATTAGTCTAAATATAGTGCAAAAATGGAAACCGGAGAAAAATATAAATTTATATAAAAAACATATTTAATGAAAAGAATAAAAGTAAATTTTAACAAAATGAAGAGTTAGTTTACAGCTTTGTTAGCATCTTTCGATGTTCATTAACAATTTTTAAAATGTATTGTTTTTCTTTTTCATCCCTTGTGAGAATATTCTGGTATTTTTGAAAAAGCTTCATTCTCTCTCTCTCAACCACCTCGCACTACACAATACTTTTCACTGTTCCCAAACCACGTTGGAAGTTGAGATTATCTTTCCATGAAGAATAATCTGATGAAAAAAAATGCATTCCCTTCTGAATGACTTACTCTTTTCATGTAAATTTAAAATAACTAAATTTTATCATAAATAGTTTTAGCCATTCACACTAATTATCTCTAACATATTTCTGGCTTAACTGTTCTTCTAGGAATTCGAGCATACTAACACGGACATCTTCAGTACCATTTTGGAATTGAAGTTTTTATCATTAATAAATTACATTTTCCGTTTAATTGTGTCTAATTTATTTATTAATCTTCTATCCCACTCCAGTACTTTTTTGCCCAAGTTTAACCTTGTTTCTCTAAATCTTTTGAACAGGTTAATATCTGATCCGGAAATTGTATCCTGCATCAAAGCAACTTCGTAGGACTAATTTGAAGATGTAATCTTGGCATAAAAATGAGATTAAATCAAGATGCAACATTTTCTCAATAAGGCATTATATATTCGACTATTGTTGCAGTTGTATCAAAACAATACATATACTTTTTCTACAATTACATTTTCCAATGCTTCGAAAACAGCAACAGTCTGGTCTTCTCCTGTTGTTGTGATGTTGGAATTTCAGGTATAACTAATAATTGTTCTTTTCCGTAAAAAATAAACTCTGAAGATGGGGTAATTACTCCCTTTATCTCCCTTCCTCTCATCTTATTTCCCCCCTTGAATGTTAGTAAAGGCAGCCTTAGCTGTAAACTGAAGAAATAGCAGTAACATCCAGTTTTAGGACCTATTATAACCCCTTGTAACAATAATTACAAAAAACTGTTAATTTTAAAGCTTATGGGGTTCTAAAACAATATGATTATGATGAAATTTTACACAGAGTAATTTTTCGTGGGTTGGAACAAAACTTATTATTGCTCGAGGAGAAGAAAAACAGCCTTCTTTGCTCTCTCTTATCACCTCACTTTATTGCAAATATTTCGGTCATTATACAGTGACCATCCTCAGTGCAGATGAGATTTTTGAGAAAAAGTATCATATAAATGAAAATATATCATCATAATTAACGTTCATGTGCATGGGTTTCAAGTGTGGCGAATTAATGTGATATTTTCACAGAGACTGTCTTGAATCGAATGAGAGCTTACTGTATAGTCACTGAAATTTGCAATAAAATGAGGTGGTGAGAGAGAGAGAAAAAAAAAACCGTTATTTCCTGTTTAAATATCCAGTTAACATCTAAACCACAAAACTTATTATTTTTTATGTATTTTTTTTTTATTTGTTATTGCGATATCATTCATTTTTTCCTTTAACTTTATATCGATTGTTAATAAACTTGATTATGTCATTCTATGAAATAATATTAATTTTACAGGTAGTTTGCTAACATTTAAATAGAAAAGTCGATTTCAAGGACAAACAAGTTGGCTATCCCTGGTCTAATTTCCTAAATTGTTTTTATATCCCTGGTTTAATTTCTGACGAACATTTTTATTAAAAAATTAATTTTAATTCAGGATGGAAGGCAAGAGTTGCAGCTAGGTATTATTTCATTTCATTTATTGCCTTTTAGCATAGCCCAAATCTGCGCAACTATATAACTATTTTTAACTTTAACCAACCTTGGGAGCAAAAACAAGTGCAATGGTGACAGTGGTGCTGAGTTGAGTCCGGATGAAACCCAAAAGATATTTGATGTCGGGTCCAGCGCGAGGGAAGATGAAAAGACTGGAATAAAGAATTAGTTCAATAATTTTTTGGATTTTAAGTGAAAAAAAAACTTTAATTTTTCTACACTATTGGATTCAAAAACAACAGGACCAAACGAGCAGTCTTCATGGTGTCAAGATTATAGGAGAGAGAGGTCATATGAAAAATTCAAGCTGTAAAAACTTAGAGGGAGCTCTATAAGTCTGTCTGTGGTTCAAAACCTTCTTTGTCAGTTTACTACCATTATAGAGATTAGATAAAAAAATTTTGAAAATGGAGTTAGAGTCGGATATTCCTCTACTAAATTTTTTTTTAATATAGATAAACAAACACACAGACCAGCTAAATTGAATATAGTTTAAATTAAATTCTTATTTAATATTTTGCCAGGTAAATTCAATTAAAACCGTGTCGTGGCAGACCCGATGCAAAATTTTGGCTGCTTTATCTCACTCACGTCTACCAGCTACGAGTGCTGATTGGAATTCTCATTTTTTCCATGTGTTGTTTCTGATTTTCTTCTATTAAGAATAGGATTCGCTATTTGTTATGCCTCGGTCATACAAAATATTTTATTTGGACACCCTCACTTCTGGGCTAAATCTAATGGTGAGTGATTTCTATATTAATAATGTAACATGTAAATTTTATTCATAACTATCCTGATTTTGAGCTTAAACCCTTCGACTTAGGGGCCTTGAGCGCAGGGCACAAAACACAGGTCCCGGTTGCTCGATCTTTACGGGCCTCCTGATCCCGGAGGGATTGAGAATGGGCGGATCTTAGCTTTAAAAACTGCGCAGCCCGCCTTCGGAAGGCTACACACCTAGTCAGAGGGATCTGGCTTTGTCTTTCCTATGGAAAATTTTCTACTCGAATTTTTTCTCCCTTTTTGGCATAGAAAGAAACTGAGTTCAAATTTATATTCAGCTTTACTAAAAATTTTAATAATTTGTTTGCCATTAAAAGTTTTTCACGTGTAGACTTCTACCTATTTCCTCTTCACTTCATCACTGAATACAGGCATTAATATTCAAACACAAATTTGATTTCATAAATGATGATTGACAAAATGGTATTGGGAGGCTTCGGGTTTTTATAAAATCGTTCGTGACGTTTTTCATTTCAAGTAATCCAGTATTGTTTAGCGGGGACTCGAAGCAATGATGCAAGCCAGGTTCCAATCTCAAACTCTATATCTATAGAAAGCTGGAGACACCATTCAACGCCTCATTGAAGCGATCAAAACAGTTGATTTAAGTCCATATTTCGGACAAATTTAATTACAATTAATTTCACAATTAAGATATGATATTCAAAAAATTTCACCGTTCCTCCTCCCATCAAATATTATCTCTGTGCAAAATTTGATAGAGATTAATTGAGAATTATGAATTTGTATAATACATATATTTTCATTTACATATATACTCAGAAAATTTTCATTTACATATATATATATAATATAAATATATAGATGAATCAATGCAGTCTGACCTTGATGAAATTACTCCGATTTTAACTTTTACTGTTCCTTATCTTTTATCACTTAACTTTAAGAATATACTATGTGGTGATAGTCCTTCACTCTGAGACTAGAAAATGTGAGGCTTCGTTTTCGAAATGAAAACAAGAAATGCTAGTACACTCATAGCGACAAAGTCTCGTGACATTGTATAGAGACTATCGCGATACGATGTCTTTAGACTGTATCTGGAGATCATCGCGCGTGCACACCTACGAACCCCGAGCCAGTATGGTTTGGCTACAGAAATCGTGCGTTGAGTTTTTATTTTAATTTACTATTATTCTGCGGATTAACAATAAAAGGAAATTAAACAGTATTGGCGCAGACATTTATTTTCGGGAGGCATTGTCAGTGTTCTTAGGATGAGGCCCACTGACTTTGAAAAACTTTTAAATAAGATTGTAGAAAAGATTTATCTAGCCAAGATAATAATAATCACACTGGTCAACAATGAAAATGTTATTGACTTGAAAATACCAACTATCTTTTATTAATTTTAGTAGGCTAAAAACTTATATGGAATTTAAAACGTTTAGTTAGTTCTCATTTCTGAAATACAGCATATTTATGATGTTTTAGGAAATTAATCATATGAGGCTTCGAGCGGGTAAAGGACTACGTAAAGCAAATATAGGAGTTGGTAAAGCTAAGAACAGGAATGAGGAATCACTATAGATCCTCTTTTTGTATATTTTTTATTGTTTTTCTTTTCATCGTTGGAAGGTTTATTTTACGAACATACTTAAGTTTAAAAGTAAAGATGTCATGTAAATGTTTAAGTTAAATTTGTTATGGATGGAAATGTGATATTTGCCTTTCAGAAACGCCCAATTTCTCCACTTTTAAAGAGAGCGAATCACATTTTTTTGGTATGAAAATAGGATAACAAAGCAAAACTGGGTCACCTCATTTTTGTTGCAATATTGTACTGTGAATTTACGTTGACGGATCCTTAAAAGCGGACGTTGAATGTTCTTTAATAATCTTACAGTTTGAAGAAAAATAATTTACAAATCATGTAGTAAACTGCTATTTCTGTATTCCTATAACAAGCTATATCAAGAAAAAAGAAATTAAACATAACATATCCTAACATCCGCCAGTTATCCAACCATTACCATATGGGAATGATCTGTCTAAATCTAGAGAACCCTCTAGAAGAGTACACTCTGTACTTAGATGAAGATAAAGTAAGTACGGAGTCAATCATACCCAGACTGCTTTGACATCACAAGATTCTAATGTTGTGCATGAATCACTGGGACAAACAAACTAAGCCAAATTAAATTATTTAATTCAAGCCGTGGATTAACTAAAAAAGAAGACAGCTTCTGGGTTCAAATAGAACGTTATAGAATTTAATGTTAAAATGACAGTGTAGAGAAGTCGGCAAAAATGAATTGTACGAAGCCCGCAGACTACTATTGGACCTTGACATAAGATGCCTCATAACAGGATAACTCATTGAGCTGAAAATCCAAGTTCAGTGGCATCATTTGGAGAGCAGCTGCGCCCCTTCCCCTGAATACGCCACTGGCTATACATATAATAAATTAGATAATTTTAAGATGTATTAATCTATCTACAAGATAAACTTGGGATAGGAAAAAAATTTTTGAATCACAAAATTGCAAAATTTAGCTCATGCTCATTTTGAAGATGAAATCTACAAAATTTAATATATGCACAATATCCATAGGATCAAGCCATAACTATTGAATGATACACATTTTTTCTTATAGGAATTTTCTTTTTTTCGCTCCACCCTATATACATATATAAATATAAAATAAATGTAAAAAAAAGTATCTAATGAGCTTTGTTCTAAGGCAATCAAAAAACATGCTATACTCACTGGAAAGCCAACATCGCAGTGTTGACAAGTGCAATGTTGTAGATAGCATAAGAAATGAGCCGCGCCTCGTTGTAGAGGGACTCGGCGTGGCGTACATTGTAGCATACACGAATGCCCCAAGCAAGGAACAGCACCTCACCTGGAAAACAAATCATATAGATGTACAGTCAGGGTCACTATTAAAATCCACCTGAAAGGCTTCTGCCTTTAATGCGCTTAGCTGTCTAAAGTCTGTCTACTCTCAAAAGTAGCACGTCCCCTTCAATCCTATTAAAAAGATATCAGATTTTAATATTTATTTATTTTAAAAATATTTATTCATCCCAACACCATTTTCATAAGAAATAAAAATTTTTTTTTTCCCATATTTTCTTGTAATTTAATTATAAAATTTTTATTTTCTTTTAAATATAGTCCTACGATGAATTTACTTTATATATTTAAAAGGTTAAATAGAATTTTATTTTTTTGAATTTTTAAGTCAATAATATTACCGACCAATTTCAAGAAGCCCTAGGTTCTAGATGCTTAATTGAAAATGTTCCAATATATTTTGAGAAAGTTTGTATTCTAGCAAATTTCAAGTTTGTTAATATAATATACATTTATAAATTAGAAAAATAATTAGGTAATATCTCATAAAGTAAAAACTAATACTAAAATGCATGCCTTCTATTATCTTAACTTTTTTTTATCAGTGTTTCACTAAATCTAAAAGAAATTAATTTTTTGATGAGATGTTCATTTGAACTCACCGATAGCCAAGCTATGATCCCACCAATTGTAGGTGCATTGTTTAAAGAGGAGCCCTTGCTGGTCCTTGATCTGTTCTGCATGCGGAGGGGAACTCAGGGTCCATGTCCCCAAATAGATGAGCATCACCAGAAGAATCGGGAACATCCATTGCAATAGTTGTTTGTCTGTCAGTTTCACCTTATGCGCTGATTTGACTCGATATGTCAAAGATACTCTGCAGAGGAAGAATTTTCAAAAACAACTCACCTAACTCGAATCTTTCCGTAGAAAAGAAGTTGTTACTTTTGGGAGAATATTATTAAAACTAAAATAAAAAATTGGTCCAAATAAAAATTACTAATTAAGCAGCTTATTGAGCTCATTACCTCAGTTCTAAGAATATCCCACTTTCACTTTCTTGCAATATTAAAGAAATATGAGAAAAATTAAAATTAAAATCCTTTGAAAACAATACGATGATAGAGAAGGAAATTTATTTTATTTTTTTCTGTTTTCAACTACTTCTAAACAGGTTGAGTTAAATAAGATTTATTTACACAAAGACAAATTTGAATACTTCACATTATAAACACCGTGCATATAAAATAAAGACGACCAAATGCTATATTTTGTTTCGTCTTAATAGATAATTAATTGGGAGATGTACAGTATCAAATTTCCTAATGTTTTAACAATTCTTGAAATTTAGTATTTTTTGATTTTATATAAGTTTTATCTATTAAGACGAAATATTTCAATTAATTGGTTGCCAATATAATTTAAATACATTTTTATATCAGGACGGGAAGAGAAATTGAAGCAGGAACTCTACCTCTGCTCTTAGAAACAGGCCCATCTACATAATAAGAGGAAACAAAAGATAGCATCTGCCTACTTTATTTTGATAGGCATAGTAACTTATAAGAAATGGCCCAGAGAACTTATCAAGAACTTCCGTTTTTTGTCCTTCTAATTAACAGTTATAGCAATAATTTACTTACACTCAAGAGTTGCAATTTACTATTTCTTCTGGGTAATGAGGAGGGAAAAATAGAAAATACCTAATATTTTGTTAAGATTATACATTTAAACCATAGGTTCCCAAAGTGGGCAATATCGTCCCCTGGAGCACCCCTCAGCTTCAATCGAGGGACGTTCTATAAAAATAAAGGGGCGATCAAATTCAAAAATAGAACCGGACAAAATATAATATCTCTGCGCCAAGTTCATCCTTCTCAAATTTTTAA
>JAAAKE020085212.1:0-22425 GCA_010014785.2 Anisolabis maritima | reverse complement strand
ATCTTAAGGGTCTTAGGAAGGGGGGTCTTACGGAGCCGAAAAATGACGTTAAAATAAAATAAAAATAAAAAAATGAAATATTTTACATTTTGTTTCATAAACAATTTTAGCATTTCTTTCATTGGATGAAATATAATTTCATCCCCATGATTTTGTATTGTATAATTTAACGCCTTTAGCATGGGAATATATAAATATCTCTAATTCCAAAATAATTTTATGTCCAAATTTTTCCTCTTTACATTTCAAACCCTCTTATTTCAAAAAACTCATTTATTTCTATATCCTTTTTTTTTCTTTCACCATCCTCTTTTTGAACCCCGCATTTCTCTTCATTTCTTGGTCCTCCATGCATCTTCATAACCATTCTCTTCCCTCTCCATTAATTTTTCGAATTCTGATCAATTGAACGACTTTTCTTCTCTCTTATCGATTTTTTAATTTTTTATCATTATTTAATTCTTCTTTTTGATTACGCCATAATCCCATTTGGGGCTTTGATCAGCAAGCGACTTCACCACTTTTGTCTAATTAATTGGAGCTCGCATACTCTTTGATCCAATTAGCTCCTCTTGCATCTCTGGCTCTCTCTCCATATTTGGCGTAATTACTGATAACATTTTATCATATTCATATATTTTGTTTCCAGTCCATTTTATTCATGCAAAAATTGCCACTTGGGATTTCACCTTTAATATCATGCAGAAAGAAAATATGAAAAATATTTATCGATTTGTTTCTCTTTATGAAAAAGCCTACTTTCTATATCTCTAAATTTCTGATGTTTTTTTTTTTTTTTTTCAGAAATTACTGATTCTGTTTTTATTAGAGGTTTTGAATATAGTTTGTTTGTTTTATCCTTAATTTATTCGAACATTCTTTTAATAAACCTGATCCCGGACAAAATTCCGCTTTAGTAGGTACATTTTATTAAATAAATCTCATGCATATCACTAATTTTATAATAAAACATTTATTTGGAAATAATAAGATTCTTGTAGAATCTTAATTCTCTTTTACTTTCATTTTTATTATTTAGCCCTTGGGTTTAGAGGCAAAGCTCATTTCATAATCCCAGGGTCATTGTTCGATTCCCGTGCTGAGCGATAAAATATATTTCTCCTCTCTTATATCTATTATTTTTTTATCGGGAAAAGACAAAGAAAGGCGAACTATATAATAGTTTTGACATTTTTGACAGTAATTGTGAAAATTTTGAAATCAGTCTTTTTTAATGCACTTTATTTTCACTCCCAAGCATAGACAAACCAAATCAGATGTTAAGCACATCTTCGAGGAAAAGGCCGAGGTAATATCTAAATCTCGTCAAATTGACTTAAGGAAGACCCGAAGAGACAATCGAAATGTCAATTATATATTAAAAGCAAGATTTTTTGTCTGCCTTCCACCCTTCTTTTTTGCCAACGGTCTGGATTAGCAAATCAGAAATAGGAGAGGGCTGTATATTTTTGGATCAATTCTCGAAAAAGTATGTTGTAGAAATACCCAAAAATTAAGATAAATTAGAGCACTATATATTGCGTAATTGTCGATCCTATTCGCGAACCGGATATTTGAGATTCTACAGAATTCATTTCTTTTTTCAAATATAGCTATATTTGTTTTTCAATTTATTCGAAATTCCATTTTACTCTTTATTAAAATCTTATTTTCTATAAAATTTGATTTTGTGTAATTTTCTTTGATTTTGAGAGGGCTCCCCTCTTTATTAACACTAATTGTCAGGTCACTAATAGACGAGAGAGAAGCCCACTCTAACGACAGCGTTCTTTGCTTGTTTGATTTTGAGAAAGAGAGAATTAGCGAGGTCTTGATGGATGATCTATCTTTATGTCACCATCGTTCTGGAGTGGGGCTAATCTAATCTAATAAATTATTTTATACATTTAAATTCGAAACATATATAAATTGAACAAAATAATTAAATACCAAAACTTTTTATTCTAAAATTAGAAATCTAGGATTTTTTTTCTTTTTCCTTCCCCATTCGGATTTAATTTAACTCAAACTTTGAAACTTTTCCTTATTTTAATCAAGTTTTTTCAATCACCTCCGAACTCTTTTCTTTTAAGCTTTTTTTAAAATCATTATTATAATTATTTTGCTCTTATTTTATTCCTTCAATCATTTAGTTTAACCCACATAATACAGTTTTAGGAAAATTAGTAAAGCTTTTAATACATAAGAAAAAACTTTCTCTTTCCTCTTGATCTTAATCTCGAGGATTTTTAATGCCGAAACTCGCCGAAATATTTTCCCCTGATACAAGTTAGGAAGAATTTTTTTCTCCTCAATTTTAATATTTAAATCCATAACACTTTTGTTTCTTCTTCCTGATAGTAATCAATTCAAAAATTGTTTTCAGAAAATCTTGAAAAACAGAAAAAAGGGCAAAATTTGACAAATATTTAATAGCTTAAATAATAAATAATATTATGATTATTTTTGACTGCTTAAAATTTTCATTTGACCTCTTTTTGTATTCTAGGTTTGTTAAAGAGGAGTTAAAATGAAAATTTATCCTTCATTCTAATTGTGAGTTGCAAAATTTCAGCTTTGTTTATTTATTTATTGTTTAAAAATTAAAATGTATTTTGATTGAAACTATTTTTTAAGGCTTAAAAATTTTGAAATTCTTTTTTAAAATATTAAGTTAATTACTAAATGTTCCCCATTTGTTTTTTTACTGATTAAATACTGAAAAGTTCGAGAGAAAATTTTTGAACAATTTTAATTTTTACTCATTTATAGTACACAATTTTTCATTCCATTTTTTTATTTTTTATTTAGTTGAATAAGTTAACCCCTCCCACTGGGGGTAAACACCGATTTACTAAACAAAAATATTTTTACATATTACAATAAATCAAATTCCATCTTGAACCATTAAAAATAGTAAAGGCCACTCTAGTCACTTGCCTCATTTCAATTTGTTTTATATGAGTCCCAAGTGTCATTGCAGCAATTATTATTGCAGAAAGAAAGTTGCCGAGAAGGGAGCATGACGTGGAATGAAGAAAATAAACTTTTGAACGAGTTGGCCAAAAAACAAAAAACAAAAATTGTTTTTAGGAAGAAATTCATAAGTTGAATCGTCCAAGATTATGGCTACTGCTGGACATGATTTTATTATTTTGTTATGAATTATCGTTTATAACATTAACTTGAATAAGATAGCTTTCAAATAAAACTTTTGGTTCCGTTCTGCTTGCTTTTTGAAATATTTGGTTCTGAATGCTGATGAACGACCTCCTCTTAATGCATACGTAAAAAAAAAAGAAACGGCATAATGTCTTGATTTAATGTTGGCAACTTGCGTCATTCGGATCTGCTCTGTAACAGCTTTTTTTAAGAGAACCCTGTTGATTTATTAAAATAAATCGATTGACAAACATTTTTTTCTTAACCGAAACCTCCCGACGTGGGACTTTGATATGGAAATGAGCCGCAGCTGAGAGTGAAGTCCCAAAGGAGCAAAGGAGTCCCTGGGGATCGATTTCTCCTTCCTTCCTTTGAATTGAACTGGCGCATCTCTCGACTCTAAAATTATTCATTCCGATAAAAAAAAAAACAATATTTTTTTATTTACCTAATATAATTATTTTTCATAAAAAAATTAAATTTCAACTATCAAAGTATTAATATTCGAATTCTTCTCTATTTTCAAAATTTAACTATAAAAAAATATCTATAAAGCAAAATTCTTAATTTGGGTATTAGATTATTAATTCAAGCCTGAAATTATTCCGTGCTTATTTATATAAGGTGTAGAAAGAAAGTGAAGTTTCCCGCCCGTGGCTTTCTTCGAACTAGTGATCTAGATTTTAACTCATCGGAAACCAACTACGAAACACCCAATTGGTCGCGCGCAAACTCAATAACTGACCACTTTAAGAAATTTGTTAAGGACGCGTTGATTAAATAGAACCTTGAAGTGGCGACAACCGCCATACTTAAATAACAAAAATAAGAATGCTAACGCCTTAATATATGTTTATCATTTACTTGGCATTCTTTATTCAATACACTGGAAATGATTGGTCCTTTTGGCCTGAAAAATGTTCCTTTTCATGAACAAACCATGCCTTTAAAGCGTGTGGTATTTTTATCTCTTAGCGCGCTCTCCACTCACATTTTATTCCTTTATTTTATTATTATTATTTTAAATTAAGTATGACGGTTGTCACCACTTCAAGGTCCTATTTAATCAACTTGTCCTTAACAAATTTCTTAAAGTGGTCAGTTATTGAGTTTTCGCGCGACCAATTGGGTGTTTCGTAGTTGGTTTCCGATGAGTTAAAATCTAGATCACTAGTTCGAAGAAAGCCACGGGCGGAAACTTCACTTTCTTCCTACACCTTATATAAATAAACTTATTATATAAAAAAAAAAATGAAAATATTTGACTTTGCATAGCTAAGATTTTTTATTGCGAAAAGGCCAAAGCGAATATCATTTAGAATAGGCCTCACAGAATTTTTTTATTTATTTATTTATTGAAACTTTCTTTGGCCTGCCTCCCTTCCATCTAACTGAATAAGCTATTTTTTTCCTTCACTATCAATACCCCTCAGGTCCAATCCATCTAATATAGAAAAACAATTTTTTATTGTATCCCCCCCCCCCCCCCACCAAAAATAAATTCATATAAAACTTCGTTTACATTTTTAATTGTAAATAATATAATAATTTATTTTTAATGGATTTAGAAAATTAAATAAAGAAAAGAGGTCTTAAATTATTTAGATTTTAGTCCTACAAACTGCAATAATAAAATAATACAACTTGTATTATTGTTTATATCCTTGCTTTCGTGTCCTCTTCCCCTACCCTACCCCACAAATTTCGGCCCCCTTCCACCAAAATCAAAATCCTGGGATCGCAATTGATTATATACAAAAATTATAGTAAAAAAATATAATATAAAATCTATTATATAAACAAACATTGTAGAAATGGGCTCTCCTCATCTCACACTCTCAAATATCTATTTGATAATATTCGTCTAGACTTAGGCATTTTTTTTTTCAATTAAAATTTTCACCCCACTGGTTATTGAACTACAAAGAGGGAAGAGAGCTCTATTTTCTCTTTCATTTGATTAGCGAACAAAAACAATCGATTCTAATTAATTGATGATTTCTATCAAGTGGAGATGCGATTGCCGATAGCTGGATTTTGGATTGCATCCAAAACCATTCTCTATTCATTCCAATTGGAACGTTTCGGTTGATCATTTCAAATTAAAACCCAACTCTGTTGTTTTCGGATTTCCTCTTATAATTAACACTCACTCGTTTGCTCATTTTTAATTAAACACTTAGAATGTAGAGTTGTTACAGGGAATTCGACAATTTATGAGCCTCCAGGAGCGCCAATCGGGGTTGGGAAAAACGTGCTCTGACTTACACTTATAAATTTATATAATACAAGGATTTCAAATATTTAAAGAGTGCTAGTTGAAGCATTCATGTGTATTTTTAAATTCCTTATCACATTTTTGTTATATAATATTTTTAAATTGATTATTTCACTGGTTTGCTTTTATAAAAATTAGGAGTAATGGAAACTCATTTCCTACCGAGAAGATTCATTGCAAATTGATTATTGTATTTTACAACGAAGCAATGTGATTAGAGATTCACTATGATGTATTGGAAGTTCTCTGGAGTCGGTTGATAAATAAAAAATACTAGATTCTTTTATTTTTCCGAATTTTTCATTGGTCTGGCGGCTGTTGACTATTATAATGTTCAGCATGAAATTTGCGAAAAACCCTCTAAAAGTGTAAAAGCCATATCTTCGATCCCTCTAAGAGAGGGGTGGATGTCACCTCTGGTTTCTTTACCGCCACTCTACTCTTTCGATTGGCCGTATTAAAATAAATCATCTAGCGGAGAGGAGAGTAGTGCGGTACACTCGAGTAAGATATCAAGTGGAGCGGAGAGGCGGATTACAATTAGAATGTTTATAAACGTTTTCTTCGCTGTGTGTACCGCTCCGATCTCCTCTCCTCTCCGCTCGTCGCCTCGCTATAATTCTGGGCTTAGAATGAATTTCTCATTACATCTTTACTAATTTGATTTAAATTATTTGTATGTATTTTTTCTGCTTTATTTGTAGAGAGTTGGATTTCTAGTTGAATCGATCACTTTTTAATAATCTTATAATTAGAAATTGATATTGTAAATTGAGAGAGGTTGGAAGAAAAAAATTGTTGGATCATTTGGAAAAGCAAATGGCCATTCAATTTAACAGTGAAGCGCGTATTTAAAATATTAATTAACTTGAAATTTTTTTGCTTTAATTAATTATGAATGCACTTTGATCTAGCAGGGATTTTGGTTCTTATTTTGGCGTTTATAAAAATCACCGAAGCATTCAGAACGGGCTCTAATTCTGTAGAGGGGGGGATTTGATGGTCAGCTCCTTCCCAAAAATTGAGATAAAAGTAATTTTCCTTTAGATTCATCTTGTTTAGATAATATGTAAGATATAGAGAAAAAAATCTGGTGTAACTATCAGTGCATCACATAACTTTCTTTTAGCTATTTAGGCAAGAGAAAGTAATAGTTTATTTATAGTACCATTAATTCATTCCAATTTTTATTTTTATTAATTTAAAAAAACATTTAATTATAAACTATATCTTATTTATTATCAAACGTAGAATTTAAAAATATTTACGTTGAGTTGCCATTACAACCATGAATGAGCGTCACGCTTTTATTTTTTGTCATAAATATTCAAAAATTGCATGCAAAACGTTTTAAATGAAATAGTTTTTTCTTTTTCTTTTCACTTTTATTTCTTACTAAAGTATATAGGATGAATTTAATGTTTAATGAATTCTAGTTGCAGCAATATCTATGTCGTTTCTGAAAAATATTTATTCATCACTCTATTAGATTGAGAAATTTTGTACTAAAATTAGTTCATGCTGATGATGGACAAAATAAGATTTTACAGAAACAAGTTTTTCATTTATTACCATATTTATGAATAATAATTTTTCAAAAGGGGATGTAAGGACGAAGGCACACTAGTCCACCCAGCTTCTCTAAAAGAGGCTTAATTCTAATAGAGTATTATTATTAAAAAAAAAAAAAAAATGGCAAATGCATTAGATCAGAGTCAAATTTATGTCATTAATTCAGTGGCCGGAAACAAAAATCTTGCATTGAATTTGAACGAATGTCTAATTATTTTACTTGGGGGATGATAGCTGATGGTATGTGTGTGTGTGGCATTTTCTTTGGTTTTCTAGTGGCGAGTTCGGGGCCGATCTCCGCTGCCTGGCGATTTTTAATCGAGGCGCGGCCGGACCGGCCCTCTCTGCTGCTTATTTGCCAGAGAGACGGTCATGGACGGGAGAGGGGCAGACGACCGGGATGACACCGCGCAGCACAAGTTAAGTGGCTTCTTGGCCTAGCCTGCGTTGTTCTAGTCATTTTTGCCTGCATGCGTTGAAGGGGGCTCGGTGCGGCGCTGTGTCAGGTTTTCAGTTTGGTTGGTTGGTTTAGTCACGTATAAGGCGCTTGAGGCGCAGGATGACGAGACGCTCGCGCCCCACCGAGCAGCCTTTGTTGTTGTTCTTGCCCACACGGCACGATTTCCTTGGTAACCTTCGACGACGACGACGGTCTCCCATCGTCGTCGTCGCGTTGGCGTTGGCCTATCGTTTTGAACGTTTTAAATCGTCACCGGGAACGACGTTCACGACGATATTCCTCCCTAAGCGACGCCTACACCTCCGAGGTGCGTGCGTTTCTCTCTCTAACTCTCCAGAAATCGATTGGTGTCCGCACCATCTGCATGCTCCTTCTAGCTCCCCGTGCCCCATTAACCCAGTCACCGTTGCAAATGGCCAGCGTCACGTCTCGGTGCACCCGCACCACCTCATACCTCAAAGAACATCTCCATTCATCAGAGCCATAAGGGAGTTGCAAGAAAAAGATCGAAAGGGCTCACTTTTGATCAAAGGGACGAAAATTTTTTAATACTTCGGTACATGGCTAATTCAAAAATTTAATGAAAAATTACAATTTTTATCGTAATTTACTTTTTTTTATAAATGTTAAATACAAACGACGTTTCGACTGAACATCATGCTGCCTTCTTTAGGTTGTTTTGCAAAGGTATTGCTCTGCCTTTTCTTATAAGGCCAAAAATGATCTGAAGAAGGCTAAATAATTAATGGTCGGAATATTTTTTTCTTAAATAAATAAACCTCGTTAAAAAGGTATTTTTAAACTTTTTCATTTAACTCTGTTTGTGTGTCTGTCTGTCCTCCTGTCTGGTCCATTTTTCAAACCATTTCCGTTGGGCTAGAAATCTGAAAATTTGTAATATAATCTCAGTCGATTCCGTTGACAAATAATTATTCTAAAACGTGGTAAAAATCGGTCCATTTACAGGGGTACTTCATTTCAAGTTCAAACCTGAAAAATCAAAAATCTCTAACTATCAAGTTGAGCGAAATAATTCCCATATTCAAAATTCTTCTATTAATTTTGAACAAGTTTTGTTTGAAAACAATTTTTATATCTTTTACAAAAAAACCTATTTAAAGGAAAATAAAAAATTTATAAATTTCCCCTAAAGGCCAACTTGAGAAGCTCTGAAAAATTTTTTACTTACAATTAAAAAACTAAGACTAAAAAGTATAAAAATAAAAAAAAAGTAATAAAAACGTTTTTATTTAAAATGAAAAGAGTAAAATAACTTTTTATAAAAGCGTGGTCATTGAAAAATAAAATATCATAAATGGGAATTTAAATAAAATATTCATTGAACGTCCACGCTTTTATAAAATGTTATTTTCCTCTTTTTAGTGGATTTTAAATAGAAGCGTTTTTTTTTTAATTTTTTTAATTTTCATTTATTCATTGCAAATCAAATCTCGATTCTGAAATATTTCTTGGATGTATAAAATGTTTAATAACTTTTTTGTCATTAAGTTCCTAAAATTATCATTTTTCATTTTTTATTTAATTTAAATATGATTAGTGGCGGATCGTTTATCTTCAGAAGAGGAAATGCAAACTTCGGATCTCATTTTACTTTCCCTATTTACTTTTCGAATTTCTCTATTTGTTATCCAAAAGCGGGGGTTTTGACATTTACTCCTCTTCCCATAATGTACTTATTCCTATATATAAATTTGATTAGATAATTTCGTTCGTGCTTGTAAGGATGACAACTCTCAGAGAAATAGCTATTTCTCTCCTATTTACATTTACATGTTTTACATTTCCTTTTACAATTCCAATTAACCCTTTTACAATAAATATGTTGTGTGCAAAGACTAATTTCATTTGTAATAGGCTGAATTTTGAGTGCAAAACTAAACCAGTTTAAAATATAATTTATTTATATTAATTTTATTTTACATGGATATAAATTATATAAGCTGTATCCCCTATATAAAATAAAGAGAGAGAGAGAAAATATCTCTTTGTCTCTTTCCCTCGTCTTCGAGGAGAGGGATAACGAAATCCCATTTGAACTTGTTACTGTTTTCCCATTAGGTTTTAACTCAACTTTTTCAATCCGTTTTAATGTAATTTTTTATTTATAATTCTTTCTAATTCAATTTCAAGTTGCTTATTTAAAATATCCATCGCAATCATCATTTCATTTCTCAAACTTTTATTGGATAATGAAAAAAAAATTCAAATATTAGATATCAAAACAGAATCGAAGATTTCAGTCATAATTCGATTTCGAGTATCTTTTAATACAATTTAAATTTAATGGATTTTTCAACCAAGAGAAAGTTTGTATTTTTCGAAGAACGTACGCCCTTTTTAAAGATTAAAAAAAAAAATACTTTGGATATAATAATAACATACGAAAAACATCGGTAAGCGAACTACTGACATTTTAGTATGTGAAGCCAGACCTCAAGCTCTGCACTGAGGGACAGGACAAAACATAGGAATTATAAATATTTATATTTTGGCAAAGGGTCCTATCTCTTCAATGGGATACTTAAAATCCAAATTTAAGGGCCTTAAATTAAAATTAATACTTATTAAAGATCATTTCTATTTATTATATATACAATTTAATAAAAATCGTTAGAGGCTTATTATGCGCCTTTGAAAAATGGAGTAATAACTCAATCGTCTTCAGATCTTAATCCAATTCATTTAGTAAAATTTGAGATGGCGATTGACTTGCAGGCGCAACGCAACCCGCTCCTCATCCGCGCCAGGCGAGTCCTCTGCAGCAGGGGCACCAAAACCATCCAATGTGTAAAAAATGAATGAAAGGATCTGATCCCCCTTCAATCGGCAATGGCTCAATTATTATTAAAGTGTGTAAAATGGCCTTAAACGAATATGCTAAGCTCTTCCCTCTCCTGAGATCCGAAATTGCTGCCCCGTCTTTTCTTCTTTTTTTCCTTTCTATTGATCGTTTCACAATTCTTTTTAATAATTTACAAGTCGAATTTACTTTTTTACCCCCTCGCATAGATATTTTATCATCTGTTGTTCGAAAAACATTCACCTTTTTTTTTTGCAGTCTATTTCACTTTCAAAAATTACTTTTTTTCAAGTAATAATATAATGCGAATAGCGGCAATACTTTTCCTTAAAAGACTCTTAAATTCTTTAATATGCTTATAAAATTTCATGTATCATATTTTTTTTAAACATATGGGAATCCTTAAAAGGGTCATAATTCTTGGTTAGAACAAACTTGAAATAGGAGGCATCCATCTTTTTCCCTAAAATGTTAATATCTATTTGCCAAATTTTTATATAGTTAAAATAGAAATAATTAAAATTTTATTATTTTTGTATAAAAACATCATAAAAAATATCACATGTATGATCCCCGATTTTGATAGAGTTTGTATTAATTTTTCAGAATCCCAATCAAGGAAGCATTTAAATTAATGAAGAGGAATAAATGAACGATTCATAAATTTTTTTCAAAGAAAAGAGGTTAAATTGATCAATATTGCTAGTTGCTTTAAATAAGACAGAATAATTATAGGCTTTTTTCTGATATATTTTTGGATATTTCTATAAACTGCTCTCTATAATTTTATTACAGAAAAATCCGGTGCTTTAAAGGAATTTGTTTAACCAAACAAATGAACTTTTTTTTGCGCTCTGGAAGGGAGTAGGTAACTATCAAATCACACCCTAATCCATTTTTAGCATAGATTAAGATAATGTAAATAGAGAAGGGATTGCTGGAGATGTATAAATAAATATTCAACAGAAGGAGGAGCGTAAGCTACGGCTTAATTAAAAGGAACATAATTGATTGATACTAATGAAGGAGGGGGGAGCAAGTGCACGAAAAGTGCCAGGGTAAATTGCAAAGGAATTACATTTTTTTCATTAAAGGCTGTGTTTATAATCAAGTTTATTATATTTTATATATTATTGTAAAGATTAAGATATAAAATTCATCTATTTGGCTCCAGATTCTTATTGTCTCTTCATCATCGTCTTAAGATAATAAAAACTCAACTATCTAATTAAGACTGATTTGGAGATTTTTTGAATAGGTAAGGTAAATTTCTACGCTAAGCCTAATAGATTTATGATTCTTGAGATAAGATATGCGAAGGTGATTCAAATGAAAACCTTAATTATTTATTATCAGGCAAATGAGAAAATACTGTAATAAAATTATACAGATATTATTTTTGACATAGACATATTAAGTTTGCGGATAGATATCTTTGCACTAACTCTGCTTCGTTCTTCCATGTGGCAGCATCACGCTTGCCATCCGTTGGCCATTCTTTGAATCACAAGAATAATTCCTGCATCTGTCAATCGTGCAACTTTTCGGACTTTTAATGTTCTTTTAAGATTTCCACTTGAAACGCCCTTGTATATACCCTACAGAGCTAATTCTATTTAGCGCCCTACTACAAGATTTTCCTCGATTACTTTTCATTTTGCCACTATCTTCACGCTCCTCTAGGCTTAATGTCCCATTCATCTTTAATACAAAACAATACAAACGTATAAATTATTTTATATTTAAAAATATTTCGTGAGTATATTTTTGCTGTTGGATCAAGCGGGATCGGGAGCTGGACCCAGGATCTCAAGCCTTTCCGGGGCATCGGTGTGCTTCTTTTGCACCAGATCACCGGACCTTCGATCACCTAAAAATTATATTCACCTTTTCAAGCTTAAATGTCAGATATTACTCATAAGAGAGACTTGGGCGAGTTTCCTATTCCTTTCCAAAGAGGAACATTCAATAAAAAGTGTTGGTTGATTATTTGCGTTGGTTTTATTTGAGACCAACATTAATAATTTCACTACCAGGGTAGGAATAATTTTTTCTTCATTGATGTGTATTTACATGAATGGACCAAGGAGAGATTATAACGCGCTCATTACTTCCCAGCCAGCTAGATCCTTCAAGAGACTGGCTCTGCCTATCACCATTCCCATACCGCACCTTGTCTCTATAGTATTCTGAAAATAACTCAATAATAGAAGTCCTTTCACTTTTTTGAAGAATGAGATTTACGACAGATCATTTATTAATTATTATTATTATTATTATTATTATTATAAGTACTTTGCCTACTAATAAATAATGATCCATTTTTTGTTACTTCCCGCCACTTTAATATCTCTACACGTCATCTTATTAAAAAAAAGTCACAGAACAAATTTTCAATTTAGAATTTCACGAAAACGCCTCAAGAATAAAATGAAATAAGACTTTTATGAATTGAAAGATTTTCGGGCATGATATCTCTTTAAAGTAAACGATAAGGGGTGTAAGAAGGCGAAAGAGAAGTAAGGCCAGGGACAAAACATCAATAAACGTGGCCCGAATCTAAGACGATAATTCGTGTGGCGAGGGCGGAGGAGTTCCCTCGGGAGAGCTTTTTCCCTTTTTTTTTTTTTTTTTTTTTTTTTATTTTTTTTTTTATTTTCCGTAGTGCCGAGCGCCGTGCGTGATTCGTTTCCCTTATGGCCTTCCTCTCTTTACGCTACTGCACTCTCTCTCATGCCGCTATATTCACTTGTAAACACAATATGACCACTTTATTTTTTTTTATATTCCAAGCAAAAAATTAATTCACTTTTCCAATTTATTTTTTTTTATATACTAAATATAAAATTTTCTCTTTTTATTTCTCTCAGTGCATCTTTGGGCATTTTTCCTGAGAGAAAGAATTTCATTTTTTTTTTTTTATTTCTATTTTTTCTCCTTTTTCTCTTAGCAAATTATTTTTTGTTATGGCTAACAATAAAAGAATCTGTGTCTTATCTAATGACATTTTTACACGAGTCAGTGTACTTCGAGCCACTTAACTTGAAAAAGCCTTTATTAGCGTTCGGGAACATTGGTTGTTTAGGTTTTAATGCATAAGAGCAAAGTGTAAAGCTTAAATCATTGCTTATACAAAAATAAATTTTTTTTTTCATTTGCATGTTTATTAGTAAGATTATTTCCAAAAATTCATCGCTCATATGAGGAAGAAATTCGCACCCAACTCTTCCCCCTCCATTGCATTCTGAACTTCTTAAACAGTATAATGCAAAACAAATTAAGTTTATTTATATTTAAGTTTGATATAAAGTAATGAAGCCAATATCCAATATACAATTTTTTCAACATTTAGAATAATTGGCAATGAAGGTGCAGGGAGAGGGGGGTTGTCCCCCTTCTCCACCCATAATGTTCTTTTTTAAGTCCGATTCTCTCTATTTACCCTTAAAAATCTTTCCTCTCACCTAGCGTCAGGCCAAGTGCTGAGCCTTCTTGGAGATGCCCATTGGAAATTGTTCTAGGAACAAAACTAATTTTTAAAACGCCCTTTATATTACTATTTTTAGGTTGGCCCTTCATCGGATATTAGATAAAAAAAAATTTTATTAGTTAACTTGAAGACCAAGCGCATGATATTTGAGAGGCACTTTCTTTTGTAACCTATGAAGCTGCGCTGTGTAGCGTCATGTTACCAATTTGCAGTGTCCTATTAATTTTACATTGGTAACAAAAGTGTGTCGCCTCCCACTCTTCATACGCATTTCAATACCAACCAAATAGGACAGCGTAAATTGTAACACGCGCTATACAGCACAGCAGTTTACAAGAGTATGCTGTGATGTCTCGCACCTCAATATACGCTTTGCTTAAGAAAAAAAGACTTATTTTCATCTTATTCCTTTTCTATATTTATATAATTCAAGAGGAATAAAAGAACATAAAAAGAACAATAAAGAGATAGATGAATCGGTTGATTTGGAGTTTCTCTCCCCTTCTCCTTCTCCTGCTCCTTTATCAAGAGGACAACTGTTGTTGCGTTGTTTTCTGTCCCTAATCTATTCTGGCATCACCCAGCATCCCAAACCCATTCAAAACGGTACTCACTCTTCTATCTTATCTCAGTATATATTCATGAGATATCTCAATTGACATACATGGCCAATGTTACGACACGTCTTTAATAAATTCAGGGGAAAAATAATAACGATTCTATTTATTTATTTTGTTTTCGTTAGGATTAAATAGCAGCAGTATAAATGTAAACGCGGATATAATACATTTATTTAAATTAAAGGGGTTTTTGTTTCTCATATAAAACAACAAAACAAAATCCTATGCATTTAACTGAAAGTAAAGGCTTAAGGGTTTTTATTTAATTACTTTCTTTTGAATACTATATATATTTCTTTTCTTTTCTTTTTTTTTTGAATATCAACATATTTATTGTAATTAAAATTTACAGTCAAGGGCTCACATTTACAAGTACTTGGTTGGCGACCACAACTTACCCAAACTAGGACTTGGATTTCTCCTCCCGTCCTTATCTTATCAGGTGTCAGTCTGTACGATAGGATATTATTTTTGACTAATATAGGAACAATAGTGCGAGAGGAAAAAAGGAGTTATTGCAACTTCTCTTAATAGAAAATTTCACATTGGGATTCAAACCTCATGCGCTTAAGAAGGCTTAAAACAAAGTATGCATGACTTCAACAGGTTTGAATCCCGCTGCGAAAGGATCTGGTATTTTTTTTTTGAGCGTTTCTATTTTCTTGAAAGAGAATATCTTTAATAGTGCGGGCAGTTCCTTAACTTATGAGGAACTAGTTCTCACTTATCAAGGTCCTTTTTTTTAAATACATGTAAGTGAGTGAATAATTATACGAATCATTTCAACATTAATCAAAGTGCAACCCGGTAAGTCATTAGGATAATTCTTCAAATCCTTACTCTTTTGTTCATAGAATTTTTGAAACAAAAACAGTAAAGCAAATTGTCACAATAGCTACTAAACAAACAAAGATTCAACAACCCCTTCAGAGTCCCTAGATATAAAAGAGACAAATTCGAATCCATTAACTTCAAATTAGTTGGACGCTCTGTCAATAAAATGGTAGCTTGAAATTAAACAAAATTTGAAAAAGAACTAATTATTGCACAACTCTTGACTCTTCATTTATTTTTACCATACCATTTGAGAGATTTTGCAACAATTAAAATTTTTCTTACTAAAAACAACTTTATATTAATATATTCAGGAATAAGATTTTTTACGGAATTTTAAATTTTTTTTATTTTGAATTTGCTCATTTATTGTTATGATCTGACTACCATTACTTCGAATGGCAACTTTATCGCCATTGATACAGGAGAGTTGAATTATCTTTGCAACATGTCTTTTTGAACTTGACCCGCTTGATTAATCATCTCCCTTTAACAATGTTACAAGCCCCTGTCCCTTAAAACTGAGGTCTTGATGCAAAATTCCTCGATTCCTAAGAGCAATTGGCTTATTTTCCATCGCAATCGGTAAAATTTATTTAAATTATATTAATTATAATTAATTTTTTTATCTCCGGCATCTCAGGCGATATAGACAGCAAAGAATTACAAATTTATTTTAATAACGATTGGTATTATCCAGGTATATTTATTTTTATCAATTGATATCCAATTGATTTAAATAAATTTTCTGGGGTCGAACCCACACCCTTTGACTTTTAAGGTTATCAATACTTACAATGTCAATATCTTTAACCTTTCGGTCACGGGAGGGGAGTATAATTAATTTAAATAAATATGGAAGAATAATATAATATATTTCTAAGAGTGGCCTTTGATTGCGAAGACACATAATATATATATATATAATTAATTAATTAAATGATATATGGGCCATTTAGAAATTATGTCCACTTTTTGAATTTTTTAGTATCAAAATTATTAATGCTTTTTATTATTTTAAAATACATTTAACACTTATTGCCAAATAAATACAACAAATTACATTTAACAATATTAGTTTGATTGTCGGTTTGTTTCAAGAGCAATTTCCAAGAGTTTGAAATAATCAGCATGCGCAGTTTTTTTGCCACGGTTTCAAACTGTGAGAAATTGCTTTTGAATGATTTTCTCATTATTCTCATTTTAGCAACTCTCAGGAATCACCATGATAAACAAAAATTTTATAAATTTGATATTAACACAAAAGAATATTTGTAAAATATTTATACAAATTTAAATTATCAATAAAGTCCAAATTAAATTATCAATAAAAGTCCAAATTGCTATATTTGTTTTCTGGAGTTGATAATTTTGGCTTCTCAACTGCTCCTAGACAGGATCAAGATTTTATTAAATAATATTCTATTGTGTTTCTGGTCGAATAATAGAAAAAGAAAAGTGAGGATTGAACACATAGGGAATGGGAAGAGCTCTTTTTAAAGGATTTTGGCCGCAGCGGGGCGGTAATCCGGGGGCGAGGGCACACGCCCAATCGATAGCACTTTGCTGTGGCAAGAGCGGAGACCCTCCTCTACCATATTGTCTGGTCAGAATGCATCTTCATTACCTCCCAGACAGAAATCAAGAGATATGTCTCTTTTATTTTCAAAAAAATATGCCTCAGAGATTTTATTTTACTTCTCTCTTTTAAAATATGAGAATATGACGACGGCGGGGACGAAGAAGGAGGGGGAGGTGGTTCCTTTGTGTTCTTCTAATTTCATCCATTTTTATAAAGATTGAAATTTGCATTCTCTTTGAGATTTTTTTTAATGGAAAAATAAAGGTTTAAAATGTGACTTTTGATCAAAATTTTAATTTTCTTAATTAGGGATTATATCACCAAGGCTAAGAGAATATATTTAGTTAGTTTGAATTCTAATGAATGAATTAAATTTAATGGGCTAAGGAAGATAGAAAAGCCGGGCAGTTTATTAAAGAAAATTTGCATGGTTATTATCGAGGGAAGATTTTCAGTTGGATACACTGCCAGTCAAAAGTTTCGATCTTCTCTTTTACACAACTCAAAATTGTTTTAGAAAAGAATATAATTTAGGCTGATGGACTAATTATCCTCGATTAGTGATTCATATACATCCTCTTTTTATTCATTTTCATTCGAGACACCAATTATTTAGTTTAAGCTCAAAATTTTCTCTTTTTTTGTTAACTCTGTTATTCATAGCCTTAGCGAGTTTGTTATAATTTTGCAGACCCACTAATCGTTTTACTTAATTAATGAAAAATGTCCGAATTGGCTGCAATCAGAGCCGTACGAATTGCATTAATGGAAAAGTTGCAAGATTTCATTCGAAGCCGACGGCTGACCGCAGCCTTTTGGCGTTTTCATCGCTCTAGTATCCCTCTTGAAATGAACAACTGTGCATGCGTTGCCTTTAGACCGGACCATGCAGACGCGCATATGTGAGGCAACACACTCTTTTGTAACCAACAGACAGCGCAAATTGCCGTCGTGTTAACACACACCATACGTGTTTCAATATGCTCTAGCCTAAAAATTAACAACGCATGCGTCGTTTGCTCTGGAGCAAAACGCCATTAGTCAGCTTTTCCTTTTTAATATAGTCATTAACATTGTGACTCTAGTATTCACGCATCTCTTTATCGCGTTAGACTTATTTTTTTCATTTGGTTTTGCAGGTGGAGGCAGGCGACATTGTCCTCAAAGTCAATGAGACACAAGTGGAACGATTCACCACCCGAGATGGTATGTTTGACTTCTGCTCTTTTCCTCCTTCCCTCTGTAGATAGAGTTCCCTCATATTAGCCCTAGGTTAGCTAGGCAGCTTGCAGTTAGATCAAAATAGCCTCCTAATAAACCAGTGGCTCTCGCCCCTATTTAAAAGTATTTATATTGGATAGTTGCTAACATCATTGTCATTCTGTCTCCCTAAGGATTGTTCTGGAATGCCTATATATCTCTCTCTCTTTCTTTTTGAAAATAAATAGTGAAACTCGGTAGGTAATTCAAGCAGTATTATTATTGAAGTTATTAAATAAATAAGAGTCTTAAATTTAGTAATATGCATTTTTAAATAGTTATCATCTGCATTTTGTATTTAACAAGATATTTGAATCGGATCATGTGCTTTTCAACCTACCAATTTTTTGTCCAGAGAGAGTTATTGTACTTGTACTAACATTATAAATGACGGCTAGTCGGCTTGACGGATTGAAACCAAATTTCATATGTGAATTTGTAATCAAGGATCAAAGCCAATTCAGCTTTTGGCTACATACACTAAGCCGAAAAGGTACTTCATGAGAGTTCACAACTGAAAATAAAAATATCTCCTCAAGTATTAACTTTAGTAAAATATTATCCATTTACAAAATCTAGAAGAAAAGAGATAATCAGCCTTTGACGGGTTGGCGTTTCTTGTGCATTTTGTGCAAGTGGTGACAAGTTCAGAAAACTAATATAACATTGATAATGGCGCATGTCATATGAGCCGAAATATTTACTGGTTGAGGAAAAAAGGCTGGTTTTATTTTCTCCTTTCTTCTAAATCAAATCACCCAGCAAAACCTTATCACCATTATACAAAATTGTTCTATTCATCATTTTCATCAACTTTTGTTTGAAAAACTTTTATATCTCTTCCCCCTTAGGATCTTCTAATTAGTTGGTAGGCTCTAGAATGTAAAAGATAAAAACACTTTTATTAATAATTAGGACTTGAGCCAATTAAAGATTATTTTTTGGCGTAGTACTCCGTTTAATGTAGATATTTCGACATCAGTGAAATGATGTCATCCTCAGTACATTAACGAATGTTTGGCAATTCTTCAAGATAATCTATAAAATTTGTGTTGATGGACCTAGCTTGCCTATCTTTGTATAGTGGATGGAATTAATGACGATTTTCCAAATATCCGTTATTGTACTGAGGACGACATCATTTCACTGATGTCGAAATATTTACATTAAACGGAATATTACGGAAAAAATATTCTTTAATTGGCTGAAGTCCTCCTAATTGTTAATAATTTTTCAACGGCCATCTTTAAACAATAAAAACATTTTTTCCAAACGAAAGTTTAAAATCATAAATAGAACAATTTTGTATAGAATTTAGCTAAAGCTAAAGAGGGGCGAATGGATAGGATGTGGGAGATAATTTCACCCCCAAAAGAGCCCAATTCGTGACGAGAAACCCGTCTCTAAAATTAAATCCATCCAGCTAATGTTAATACCTAAGGAGATATTTTCATTTTCCCGATTTAAACTTCAAATGAAGCATCACTTTCAGAGGCTTTGGTTTTTCTGCCATTCTTGACACCTATAAAGATATGTGTTAGATACATTAATATTAAATTAACAATCTCTCTGGTATTATACATTTACTCTCAAAGAGAATAAATTATTTTATTATAAAAAGGGTCTGATACTTTAGATTTGGAATTTGGTCTTTGATACTCTTAAAAAAAAATAAAAATACATCCTAAATATATCCAGAACCCTTGGTAGGTCGAGGAGCACTGACGCCATAACCAAAAGAGATCCTTTCGATTAACTCGTAAATTATTAATATACATCTATTTTCGAATCCTAAGTTTCGAAACGTTTGTTTGGCATTTTGTAGTCTTTATGCATCATGCGGTATTCGTACTTGAAATCCTGATTTACTAGTGCATCTCGTTTCTTAGATCGTTCTTGACATTTTTAAGATCTTTTTGGTCGTCTCATCGACCATTCTTAAAGAATTTCCTCCTTTCTCGTTTGAATAAAATTTTTAGAAATATAATAAACTCTCTGCGGAAGAAAAAACTTCCTCAATGCATTTAATTTTTGAAATGATTACTCCTTAATTCTATACGGAAGGTATTTTTGATTTCCGATTTATATATATAATCAAGTCATTACTATACTATATTCACATACAGTGAGTTTCAAAAGAAAGTCCCTTCCATCTTTGAGTTGTGTTGATTACTTTGATTTGATTTTAAAAAATTTCGTACTTTGAGCTTAACAAGTTTTCTTTTAAAATTTCATTTAAAAACATTGATGGAACTTAGTTTTGCAACTCCCTATACAAAAAAACTTCTTACTTAAAAAATCTTCAAAACCTATTCTTTTGAATTAGTTATTAATATTCAATATATGCCTTGAGGAGGACTTTACTGGCTTTTTTTATTGAACGTGTTTTGTGAGTTGCTGGTGGATGTTTTAAAGAAAGCACACCGATCGAAGCCCCGGATAGGCTAGAGATTCTGAGTTCGTCTCCCGGGGACCATTCACTTGATCCATCAGCAAAAATATACTTACAAAACATATTCCATAATAAAACTTTTTTATTATATCTCTTGGCATAGGCAATTGGAAAATAAAAAAAAAATTTAATCTGTTTACCCAGAGAAAATAAACTTGCAACAAATTTTTTGTTGTTCGTAGCAGTGAAAAATTGTTATCTTGGTATTCCAGTAAAAAAATTATTTTGTTTAGAAAATGATTGGTAATCGGTGCAGACAAGAGAAATTATAGAATTATTCATAAAGTTGGAGGCCTAATATTGATTGCACTCTGCTTGCGATCTTAGAAATAAGAACGGTAACTTTTCAGAGGGCCGATAGATGGCTACGTTAACTATTCGGCTTAGTGTTGTCACCGAAAGCAGATGGGCTAGTCTGAACTAAAAAAAATACGTGTTTATATTACCTGAATGATTTCAAAACATTCAACCAAAGATAAACCGATAATATTGAGTTGTTTTCAATATTCTTTTTTTATTGTTTATTTAGCCAAACGGACAGGACTATATAAATAAAATCAAATTTGTTTATCTTGTTTCTATCTCTCGAGATGAGTTTGGATATTCAATGTTGATTTATTAATTTAACTAAACAATTCCTAGGGATATTTCTATTTAAATTAGTATTGTAATTATAACATCGAAAAAACTTTTGATTATGATATAACATAAATAATTTCTGTGAGGATTTGGCGTATGAAAAAAAAGCCCTTGTAGGTTGCTCCATTCTATTTTTAGTATTGTATGGATTGCATAAACAACAATCATTTTGTATCAAAGACTGACACGTATGGTTACTCAATAGAATAACTTTTATTGGAATAATATTGGCGTAGGCTCCAGTTTCCTTTCCCAGGAAGAGACAGCAATAATAATTGGATAATTTTTTGCCATAAGGTGAATTTAAATCAAGTTTCCTTCAACTCAGGATTATAAGCTTATCTGTTTTAACCTCTCGGCCAATCGCTTACTCCCTTTTATCAATACGACACCCTTAAACTTCCAAAGAATGTTTTAAATTTTATTGAAACTTTGATGAGTAAAAATTATCTACAATTCTTTTTAAAACAAAATTTATTCAAAAAATATAATTGATTCCAACTTTCACGGTGTTCAAATGTTGACATTTTTTACTTCCTCTTTATAAGAAATATGGTGAGAAAATATTGTGATCGCCACAAAAATCGATTTGAAATTTCAACGGAAATAAACATTTTGAGGTTCCCTGGGTCTAAAAAAAAATAGGTCTCGTAGAATGGACTACCTGTAAGTCTGTCTGTGAACAAGATTTCTCAAAAACGAAAAAAACATACGAGGTTTACGATATTTAAGCGCATGCACCTCGAAGCTTTTAAATAAAATCGATCAAAGAATACTGATGCACTTTTTAATTTTTTCGATCTTGATTACAATTCATAAATCAATTATTTATTTGACATTTTAAAAATGTATTAATCACAATCCCCCTAAAAAATTTTTATTAATGTGGTCTTTTGCTGTTGTTCGGGTAAACGTCGGTAGTAATTTCTCTTTTAAGAGATGAATTAGAGAAAGATACTTAGACGACGCAAAAATCTGGTGTGATAGCACATCACTACATCATTCAGCTTTCCTTACCTTAAGGTAAGATGTGCGTTTTGTCACACCATATTTTTATTTTATTCCTATTCCTAGAAATAATAAATAAAATAAACAAGATTTTGGGGGTTATTTTATTACAATTCGCTGGAAAAAGGTTCGGGACCACTGTCCTAATCTATTATTAGACTCCTTTTAGGCGAATAATGATAATTAGTCCTATTCATTGACATTTTTTATTTCTAACAAGGTTTTGGGGGTTATTTTATTACAATTC
>JAAAKE020085201.1:0-22427 GCA_010014785.2 Anisolabis maritima | reverse complement strand
TAATTTTATCTTTTTTAATTTCTTTAACCTCTTGGGATCTGGGGGGGGGGGTACGATATATAAATATATATATTTATTTACAATACAACGATCCAGGCATATTTATTTATATCAATTGGTATCCAATTCATTTATATAAATTTGGTTTGCATGGGATCCGAACCAACCCTTGGCCTTGATAGTTATCAATATTGACAATGTCTCGAGCAGGGGAGTGAGTGGGGGGAGGGGAGGAACTTAATTGTTCTTAATTATAGGTAAAAAATATATTTAAACTTAATTGGTGATCCCTCTTAAACTGTTATTTGTTAGTACGTAGTCGGCAAAGTTGACTGATCGGGTTTGCTCGATCAATTTATTTTTAATACAATAACAAAAATTTTGGGATAATTTTTATTCAATAATCCTAGCAGTATTAGAATTTGTCAATATAAATCAATATAGAATAAAAAAAAAAAAAAGATTTCAATAGTAATTACTATAATAACATTGTCTATTCTCAAACAAAAATAGAAATATAATCTCAGGAATTCAAATATTTGTTTAAAATTCGATTTATAGAAAAAAAAAGCTAAATCACTTCTTAAGAGATTGTTTTTTTTTTTCTTTGACGTATACAAAATTTTTTTGAAGGGGAGTGAGAAGGGCAATGATTAATATGTTCCTTGTTCTAATTTATATTATATTAATTTTAATTTAGTCATGTTTTTTGAAATTTTCTAAGAGGAGAGGGGGAGAGGAATCCCATGCGCCTTTTCTCCTTAAATTGCCCCGCTTTTTCTCTTAGCCATCTATCGGGATCTCTAAATTATTCCTTTTTTTAAATGACGTCATCTATAATATAAATTCGCAATATCAAAGTCTACAATAAATATGATGATTGTAAAGAACCAGTGAATATTAAATAAATAAAATATATCCAAATTCATATTTAATTAGAATTAATACAATTTTATACAATAATTCCAGAAAATTCCCAAATAATTCTAATAAAAAAAATATATTAATTTACTTAGCCTAAATATTTCAACTTTTCTTGGGAATGGATGATTTTTAAAATTTATTTATACCTAATTGGTTTGTTAACAGATCGTTATTAAAAAATTTAATTTATATTGAGTGTGTAAAATTATTAAAATTTTAATTATTAGAATTTTTCATTCTTTCGCTTATCGATTTTGCCTAAATGGCATCTTATATCCAATATATATATATATATATAATTAAATATATCTGGTATATAAGAAGATGCCATGTATTAGTTGGCCCTGAAGATCCCATTTAGGCATCGATAAGCCAAAGATATGATGAGTGCATATAAAAAATTAAAAAAAAATCTTATTTTTTTGATTGATAAATTGTTGGTGTTATTTGGGTCATTTAAGAGAAAAATATCCCCTTAACTTAACGGAAGGGGAGGTAATACACCGGGAGAGGGCTGAGAGGGCCCCCTCAAATAAAATAACTTCACGAATACCAATTGGTAGCTTGAATTAAAAGTAGAAATTATTTTTTTCTTTGATAAAATCAAAAATAAAATAAATATTTTTCTTTTTTTATCAATTCATATTTTGGTGATATTTTTATAAATAAATAAATAAAATAAAGTAGGTAGTTCTCGCGTGTCCCGATCTGCACGGCCGTGATCGATGCCCCCCTATTTGCTGCGTGCCTGGTTGTGCCATTGTGTCACTGGAACGCACTCCGAACACGCACTTATAGCATTCTTGACTAATTTCTCTAGATTTCCTCTCAGGAATTATTATATATAAATTTTTTTTTATCATAAAAAAAAATAATTTTTTATATACATATATACTTCCGTCAATTAATAGATGATTTTCTTTTCGAAATTTCTAATGCTGTTATGTAATTATTTTAATTAATTAGGAATGCCAAAAATTTTTTTTAAAGAATGTATTTAAAAATAAGAGAGTTATTGAAGGTATGAAATTAAATAGAGCAAATCGGGTGAAAATTCGGCAATTTTATTTATATACTTTCTTTGGAATTTAAATATTTCAATAGACTTTGGAAAAACAAAATTTTTTCGAGGAAGAAATTAGAAGTCCAAAAGAAAAGATTTTCTTATCTTATCGGATCTTTAACGGATTAAAATTTTAAAAAAATTTCAGAAAACCCCAACCTTAAACAATATTTCTCTCTTCAGTATTTATGTCAGATACTGACACATTGCTATTACTCTAGAGAGTAACTTTCATGGGAATAATACTGGGGTGGGTTCCCGTTTCCTCCCCGAGGCGGAGATGAATTTGAACCCGTTGCCTTCAACTCAGGATTATAAAACAGCTACTTTATTCTTCCAATATATATTAATACTCAAGTTATATAATCATGTTTTTTTTTTTTTGGGTCTATAATTTTTTTTCTTGATTAAATTAGGATTTTTTTCAGGACGGGAAACAATATACTGAGCTCTACCTCGCTCCAAGGGATCGTAACATATAAGAATTTCCATGTTTAAAAGACGATCAAAAAGATTTCGTTCATTGACTCATTGTAAAAGGCAAATTAAAATTTCATTAGTTAAAAAAATTTTAAAAATTTAGAAACGGAAATTCTTATATGTTACTATCCCTAATTTCGAGGTGGAGCGAGGTAGAGCTCTTGTTTCATGATCTAAGGGTTATATCGCTTCCCGTCCTGGGCGACAAATTTATATTAATTATATTGATTACTAATTAATTTAGTATAGGAGTATATATATCGAAAAAGATAAACAAAATTCCTAATATATATATGATTTTGTATTTTAAATTATCACTACTCATTTCAAAAAAATAAAGAGCATGTTTATAAGTGGCTGATAAATAGAGATTTTTGGATTATCCTGATTCTTGACTTTTATAGTCTCATGGTTACCAAAAGAATTCTGTTTAAGTTTATTAAATACACATTTTTTATTTTATTATTTACATGCTTATTGATATCTCTTTTGTTTCACTTTATCAAACAACTAATTTGCGAAATTTTGCACCTAATATATAGGAAGATCCTTCTAGTGGAAAACTATCTCTAAGCTATGTTTATATTTGTTCTGATGGTTATGAGTTGGAGCCGCCCTCTTTCCCCCTCTCTACTCCCAAAACGCTTTTGTTCAAATGGTTCAATTGCATTCGCCTGTATTGTCATAACAACAACCTAGAGATGACACGTGTCAAACTTAATGTCAAATGACTCAAATCACACATTACGAGAATGAAATCGGATTCCGGTCTCTTTGTAAATAGTTCGTCTAATGAAAGCCAGAAAGCAATACTTCCGAAAGGAACTTATCTTTGTGATTATTACTGAACTTTAAATCCGGTGAAATTTCCGGTACTTTTTTTTTACTATTCTAATAATTATCTCCGTGCATTTAAGATGTTAGTTGCTTGAGATTGTGCAATGTGGCTCCCACCTCTAGTTTATGAATAATCCCTAGTTAGAGGTCCGACGTCAACATTATATCGATCGACTTTAAGGTCCGGGCTTCGAGTCCCTAACACCATCTCATTCATATACGAGGGGGCGTCGAAATATAAAGGGGTTTTATGTAAAAAAAATCAGTTTAAAAATAACTTGATTTATTAATGACATATACGGTTGAAGTCAACGAATTTTTATAGGGGGAAAGGGGAGTTCAAATGAAATTTTGTTCGATCTTTTTTTTTCTCAAATTTTATTCAACCGCCAAACTCTTTTCTGGGGGATTACAACAACAAACAAAGTTGTCATATAAAATGAACAATTGAAGGATAAAGTTTGAGTACTTGAAAAGACCGGCCTAGATTGAACCAACCCTCGAATTGTGCGCTTTGGACTCTATTAATTATAAATGCCTACGAGATGGAGGGCAAGGGCTTCATAGCCATCCATCCCTAAGGACTCAGAGCATCCATCTGTGTGGTCGTTTTGTCTAAGAGAACATTCAAGGGCACATAGCCATCCAACTTGATGAAAATCCTTAAGCGGCAAAACGCCTGGGAAATTTATTGAACGTCACGGAAGATCAACTTGGAAATTATTAATTAAAGTCATTTGGCGGGTTAAAAGTCGCCCAGGATTATGAATTAGGAGAGAGATAGAGAGAGAGAGAGGACAATCCATTCAAACATATATTAAAGTCAAAATACATTAAAGGCGACGGTTTATCGTTTTGAAACTTATTTTTATATCATTAAAAAACATTTTTAATAAAAAATTTTTGATTTAAAATATAAAATTTTGAATACAATTTGATTAATATAATTTTTTTTTTCTTCAAAATTAGAGGTTTGAAAAAATATAAATTTCGTTGAAATTTACCTTTCTTGCGTTTGCCGAGCCACTTGGAGTGTAAACGACGAACTGCCATTCTAAAAAAAAAGAAAAGAAAAATTGATTTTAGAGGGTGAGATGTTTGAAAGTTTTTTTTATTTTTTTTGAGATCTGACTCCCTACGATCTGTTGGCCCGTTTATTCGTTTGGTAGGCAATGTGAACCCCCAAGGCGAGGCTTTTGTTGCGAGTTTTAAGCTCCTTTCGGATCGACGTGACCGGGAACAAGTGAGATGAGAAAAATCCAAGAGGTGGGTGGAGACGTGCAGGACAACAAGGGAGTGACCGCCTCCGGCATGATAGAGAGAAAAAGAAAAAAATCGTCCCTAAAATGAGAAAAGACATCGCTTCTGGACCGGAGACAGAGAGGATAAAAAAGGACAATGATGATGATGATGAGAACAATACTTTTGAGTAATTGGAGAACTCGAGGTTATGATAAAAACAGAGATGAAGTATTTCTTAAGGACAACCTGAGGTGAATTTAGCATGCATACGGCTGGCTATTTATAAAATGCGTCGTCGTGACTCAGCTCGGGGCCACTCCAACTCCAGACCTCTCTCGGCTTGTTTCAATCTCATTTTCTGAGACCCGTAAAAATATTTCCGTCACTTTCACTGATTCAATTTTTTACTCATTTGAAAGTTGTCTCAAGATTTCATCATAGTTGTAATAATGATCATGCATATATGGGTGTAATTTATTTAGAAAAGTGATAACTTCGAGAGGCAAATAGTAAGTGCTGTTTTCCAAGTAAATGCGTCCTGTTTGGAAAACATTCAACTTGCGTCACGGGTTTCCTTCCTCCGGAATCCTAAGGTTTCATTGAATATCATTTATTATAACCTTCAAATGTTTTTTTTTATAAGAATACCTTTTAAATTTCTTAGAAATGGTTTCGGAGTCAAAGACCAAAAAAAAAAGCGTGAAATTTCTTAAGTTAATGGAACTAACATCAAATGACATTGAAACTCCAAATCGCGCCGGATGTTAGGAGTTTCGTTTGGAATTTGATGAACATATATATAAATGTTATGTTAGGACGAGGCAAAATAAATAAAATGAATCGGGTTTCCGGTGATTTAGGCCTGAAGGAACGGCGGTAAAAAAAACCCTATTTTTAATGGAAAAAAATTGGTGACCGTTTTCCATCAAGATATAAATTTTATCTACCCGGTATGTGATGTTAGTGACAAGGGGAAAAAAACCGATGGGGAATATGCTAATGTGTGTTCATCTCTGATGGGGGGTGCAATTTGATTACCATTTGAAATAGCGATCGAGGTTCGACAAAAAGTGAAATCACACGCAGAGAAAAGTGAGAGGAGCCTGAATTCTGTGACGCAATCGCCGGTAGCCGAATCCTCGCACGGACAATGGCTTTATCTGAGAGAGAGGAGAGATAAGATGTCAAAAGAGGAACATCAAGACCGAAATTTTTTTTACGATATGGGAAGCTGATCGAAAATTTTGACCAATTCACTTTCACTTTTGAGTTACCCCGGTGCAACTTTTATCGTCTATCTGTCGCGGGTAGAATTTTCTTAAATATTCACTTGTTGAACGGGTTATCTCGACCAAGACATCTTGATAAGAGACTTGGCGCAACAGGCGGTCGGCGGCGGCCAGTTTGGTCGAACTTACCTTGAAATTGCCATCCAAAGAAAAGAGTCGTTGGGCAGACTATCAATCGTCTTCAATTCAATAAAAATTCAATAAATAAAAAATAAATAAACACCACTTGGCACTCGTCGAAGACGTTCGGTTTCACTTGGGATAATAGTATTTTTATATATATTTGAACACAACACTCGATCACGATCAAGTCCAAGAGAAAACACGCACACTCAAGTCAAAAAAAGGAAAAAGTTAAGAACTAGTTTTAGTTTTTTATTTTATTTTATTTATTTTTTTTTGAAGTCCTAGTACATAATGGTAGAGAAAAGAGAAGAACGGACTACACCGTCCGTTAGTCAAGAACACAATGCGACCGCCGCAGAGGCAAGTCGAGAACCACGCGGTGCCCACGGGGGTGCCAACGGAGGGGGGATGGTTGGCTGTGTAATAGTGGTGGGGGCAGGTTGCGCAGACCGCGTGCGCACTCGTCACCCCATAGCATGCCGCGCGTATTGACGCATCTGGAGGGGCGAGGGTCGATCCCCTCCCTTTGGCCATTCACACACGCGCGCACGCACACACAAACACACTCACGCACACGTATGCATACCGCCGCCGCCGCCGTCGGTTACTCGCTGCATCTTTTAGGGGTGGGGGCTGCTTTGATGCTCTGCTAAAATTTCATAATGCCCCTACCCTATCTCTTCTCTCTCCCTTCTTTTATTGTTATTGATTTTAATACTTAGGCATTAATTAAAAATAATAACAGGGTTTTTTTAGGGTAGCTAAATAAATTGAAACAAAAATTAAAAGAAAAAAAAAAAAATGGAACATGAAAAGGGGGCTGTTGTTAATTATATATATTTGTTTAAAATAATAATTACTATTTTCTCCTCAATGGATTTTTATTTTTACAATAAATTAATGCAAACACGGCCAAAGGCAAAATATTTTTCAGAAGACTAGAGTCCTTAAAAGATTCAAATCAGGCTTCTTTAATTTTTAATTAATTTTATGCTTTATAACTTATATGGTGCATTAAATTTTTTTTCCTTCTAATTTTTTTTTTTTTTTTGAAGTGACATACTTTAATTATCCAAAAATACATTTCTATTTTCTTTAAATTGAAAAGTAAAAAATAAATTTTTACTGTATTCATTTGCTAAAGGAAACAATTTTGGAATACTTGTGCGTAATATTATGAATATTTTCATTTGCTGCTGCAATTTTCCAGAAAAAAATTTGTTCCTAGTAAATAGAAATAAAAAAAAAAAAAAAAAAAATTCTATGCAAGTTGTTTTGAATGGCTTTACAAAAGGCCGTCCCTCTTTTTTTAATGTAATAAAAATAGTTGTCATGAATACCAGCCTAGCCACCCAGTTCTATGTATTAATGAAAATTTTTTTACCGAAGAATTTAATAGTACTTTGAGAATTTACACAATAATTAATTTTTTCTACTTATATTTCACATAAAGTTATTTATTTTTAATTAATAATAAAAAATAGTATTTGAAAATTTATCTTTTTTTTCAATTAATTTATTTTTATTTAAATTATATTGGCAACCAATTAATTTAAATAAATAAGGACTGAGTCTAAATGGCCTCAGATGCCAAAAAAAAATTATTTTTATTTAAAATTATTAGAATCATTCAAAAAATTCTCATTTAGTACTCTTATTAAAATGTATAAAGGAGTAAGATAATATGATGTCATTAAATATCAAATGCTCGTTATAAATAATTATAAATTATAAACCGATTTTTACGAAAGTTGATATCTAAGTTAAGACCGACCTCCTTCCGTGCTAATTAGTTTTTGAGCTCAGTTTTTGACTTATTTGAATGGTACTTTATTCCTTTTTATTTTCTGGCCTAACTTCATTATTTATTAAGCGATTTCGAAGAAAATTGAGATCTAATTTTCTTTATTGAGCTTCACTGTTCCAAATATGAACTAATCGGACTCTTGTGAGAATTTTTATAAAACATTGGAGTCTATTCACCTGTTTTGTTTCTTACTTCACTTAACCTTTTTTTTTTCCATTACTATACTTTTAGGCTTAGGCTTCCGAGTCACTGCCTCCCTGTCTCGTAATCCCTCCCTACGTTCTATGTTTCAATACAAATTCGTTGAATAAGAAATATTTAATAATTATAAATAAATAAGAATGGATAATTTAAATCAAACATATAGAAATCCAGATTTTAAATATTTTATTTTATCTTAATAAAAAAAAAAAACAATGCAATACATTTTACCTTTTTATAATTATTTATTTTTTAATTTGTTCATTAATTTTGTTCCGAATGCCCCGTTTGTTATTATCAAATCATAATTGATTGAGCAAATTATTAATTAATACAATCCCTTTTATTTTGATTTATAAATGAAATAAATAGAGTCAGCATTTTATTGGCTTTTTTTTCCGTTATCCATTTTCTGAATTGCTTAGTTAAGTTCTTGATATTAATTCAGTAATGAATAGTCAACTAAATGCACTTTTTCACACTCAGCGCATCTCTTTATTATATCGGAAATTTTAATCTCTCTCTGTTCATAAACCAAATCAAAATAAGGAAATCTAAATGCACTCATAATTTATTACATTTACACATACTTTATACTTTATATTAAATCACTTATTTATTTAATTGAATATAAATTTTTTTAGGTAAAATATTATCATGAATCGTAAATTGTAAATTTTATAATGTATATGTAAATTTTAGAAAAGTGTCATTTTTAAAATTTTCTTTCTAAAAACAATATAAGAAAATTAGAGAGGATGGTATTATGATCGTATTTATGAATAGTTATAAAAAAATTGATTATTTGAAATAACAATAATATAAGCCCGTCGAAAGGGTAACTAGTCCAGTATTTAATAATTGAAAAATTTAGCAAGCATCCGACTCCCTTTTCATTAGTCGAACCGGAGGGTTACAGCTTCGCCTGTCACCTCACGACATACTCATTTTTATACCTTTTATATTTTATAAGGAATTTTAGAAATCCTAACCCAACTCTAAAACCCTCTCAGTAAAAAATTTTCTGCATCAAGAATCTCACTTCTGACTCTCACCCAATCAGAAGAGATTTTACTTCTCTCATTATTTCACCGCCAGCTAGATTCGTTAGAGAGGGCTGCCTCCGTCTAGCACCATTTCTTTACCCCTTCCTCTCTCCTCTCTAGTATTCCGAAAATAACTCGATAAACAGTTCCTAAATAAAATAAATAATTGAATTGCTTATATATTGATATATACATAAATGGGACTATAAGACATTAAGGACTCTAGAAATTTTGCCGGACATCTGAAAAAAGTTAGGGGAGTCAACTGACAATTTTTGCGGCTATATCGAATTCATTTATCCTTGTTCTACGTGGAATTTTTATTTGATTTTTTATAACTAATCCACAATTTTTTAGGCTTTTTATTTGACAAAGTATTGTATTATACTTGGGTGCTGAAGTCATCTGAGCGTGGGGCCTTATTTTAAGACCCAAAAACATGTAGCTGTATTATTTTATGACTTTTATTCGGTATGATATTGTACTTATTATTATTTAATTTTCATAGTTATTATTTTTTTAATATTTTGATGACAAAAACTAAAAACTATAGTTCAACGAGTTCCATAAAAATCTTCAGCGCGTGAAATTTAGGGGCAAATATACACTATGTGACTGAAATCCTCCCCCCTTCTTTGCAGGGATTTGAAATATGATATTGTATTTATTGATGTCTATCATGTTATTAAATTTGAAATGGAAGTTCCCTCGACGTTCTCTTCTAATTTTCATTTAAATTCCCCCTTACCCCTCGTGTTTCAAATTAGAACAAAACCATTTAAAATTTCTGCGTAATAAGTAAAATTTTATAAAAAGAAAAACATTGCATAAACTCAATTTTTTTTCCTTATAATTATAAACCAAAATAGATAAAATATTATTATAATATTCATAGAATTTATTTCTAAAAACCTTTTTTTTTTTCTGAAAGTTTTTCTCCTCTCTTGGTTGATTTTACATAAAAAAATAACCTTGAGGTTTTTTTTAACCTTTTTCAGTTGTTTATTTTCATCCCAAGATTGAGCCAAAACATCTATTTAGTTTTTTTTTTTTTACAATATACGTATATAGATAGGCAGCTCGCATTCCTTTGGCTCTTGTCCTTTCATCCGAAGGGAAAACGCCCTCAATTTCGGATCTAAATGGAAGTTTTATTCGACACGAATTACGAATTACTTTGTCCTGAATGCCCGAGAAAAAGAAAGAAAATCATATTATTCGGCTTTTTGTAAATAAATGCTTCTACGTTTACCTTAAATGAAAAGAATCTTTTAAAACTTCTAAAAATAAATTTAAAACATTAATGACAAAATTAATCTTTTCTTTATAAATATAAGTGTATTCTGTTATTTTTGATAATTTTTTCTTGTTATTTATTTTGGATCCCGTCAGAATTTTTTTTAAGATGGATTCCACTTCTAAAACAAATAAACAGTATGAAAAATGATATTTATAACGTTAGTTACATTACAAAATGAATGATTTCCTTCATCATAAAATTATCTTTAAAATAAAATATGGAATCTATTTTTTTTTTTTTTTTTTTTCTAAAAATATAATTATTTATGTGTATGTTATTTGGGATCGGCATAATTAATTAATGCGACTAAATGAAAATAAGATAGCCTGGCGTGCTAAGGAAGAACAGTCAGCATCATCAGAGATGAGACTTGGAGGGGAATTTCAATGAGGAATTTTATTTAGAGGTGTTTTTTGATTGTAGTTTATTTTCGATCAAATTATTTGACTCTATAATATAACATATTTTAAACACCATACGGACAGCGAATAGAAAATTCATTGCCCTTTGGAATGATAAAGTTATCGACCTATTTTCCAAACATCTGCTTCGAAAGCGTATGCTCTATTAAGGAGTTCGTGGTGCATTGCCCAGAACAGATGGTAATCAAATGCTGTCATTTTCGAAAAATCCTCTGTATTAAAATTTATTTGACTTAATTTAATCGAATTACTGCTTCGCGCCTTGCCCTATCTCTTGGAGTAGTGACACTTCACGATCCAGGATTGAACAGATTTTACTAATTGAGCCGATCGAAAAAAATTGTCTCAGATGCCAAAAAACCAAAAATTTCATCATTATATTTTTACTTATTTATGAAATATATAGTGAGAAATTCTTGCAATCGCCAAAAAAAATCGATGTCATGATTTCAACGGAAATATTAATTTTGAGGTCCCCTGAATCTAATAAAATGGATTTCGCTGAACCGGCTATCAAGGGGACCCGACGCAAAAAATCTGGTGTGACAGCATATCACACAATTTTCCTTATCTTTGGTAAGAGAAAGTTGGGTGATGACCGGTTATCAGACCAGATTTTTCCTTTTTTTTTTATGCATGCACTTAAGTCCACGCCTAACATTTTTGGTGTATGTCAAATGTAATAGAACCTACTTGCAATTACTCTTTCTCAATACTCGTTAATCCAGTCCTTTTTTTCTTACAAACATTCTCATCATAATTTTCACAAATTCCTATAGTGTATTTATCAAATTCATATACATATTTTATTCATCCAAATTTTATTTTTATGGTGAATGTTGAAAAATATAATGTATATTCTTTGTTTTATATTTAACTAAAAATAAATAACTTAAAAAACTTTCTTAAAGCACTCTAATATTATTTTCAATTTTAAATATGCTGTTGATTTAATTTTTCCAATTTACATAAATGGAAAAGTAAGCTGAAGAGGGTGCAAGGGATCAAGGACCTAGTTTTTATCATTTAAATATTAAAATGCTTTGTGCGCGGGCTTTCTTTTTCTTGACTTGATCATTTCTGATTTAGATTTTAATATTAATACTTCCAAGTTATTAAATTAAATCTACAAATTATTTCGTATTTATTATTTTCTAAAAAATTATCTTATTAAAATATAGAAATTAGTGGAGAACTAGAGAATGGCATCTTTAACAACTATTTCTCTGGTAATATGGTAAATTTGAAAAATGCCATTGAAATTTGTTTCATAAGAAAGTATTATAAATGCTTCATTTTCATAGCTTTATATTTTGAGAGGTTTTTCTTTATAATACTATTTTTTAAGTGCGATACTTGTTAGTGATATATTACAATTTTTTATGTATTTTTATTTCTTAGATAAGAATTGCGAATTCTTTTCGACTTTATTAAGAACTCGAATTTTTTTTTTTCGTTCTTCAGAAAATAAAATGTTTTTATATGAGAAAAAAAGAATCCAATTTGAGTTGAGTAGACTCTCTTATAATGTGATTTATTTGTTTTTCCTGTATTTTATCTCAAGGGAGCCTGGATGACCAAGAGCTGGACCACTTGGCCAGGCTGATTAGTGGACAAAGCATCGCTGACGTTTCGCTGTTGCTGACGGGTTCCTTTGTTCCGTCAGGCGCATTCACGTCAAACCTGGGCTGAGAGTCCCTCCTTCGCAGACCTTGTGTGTTTCTAATTGATTTTTCAATTGAATTTCAGCTAGTCTAATTAACTAGGCCTATGAATTGATAGCTCTAATAAATAGGGCCCAGGCTTCCATCTACCTGAAAGATCCTTTAGCCTTTTGCAGCCATAAATTCAAGAACATGCACAAAAGCATTGAATGGGAGAAGGGCAGTTGAATTATGCAAACAATTCGATTCTATTTTGTTGTATATATCGTTCCAAATCTATATCCAAATTGAGCTTTATTATTTACAAAGGGCATATTAATTTATAAGAATGAGAGTCTCTCTTTCTGAATGACTTTAGAAAGCAACTTTCCTGGGGTGGGTTTCCGCTTCCTTTCTCAGAGCTGTCAACTAAGGAGTTACAACAACAAACTCATACGTTAATTTGATTTGTTTCTCAGAATTAGAAGAAACCGCTTTTTACCCTCGGATAATATTTCATTCATCTTTCAAAAATACTAATACAACTTTAGTACTGAACTGAGAGGCAAGCAGGACGACTGTAGTGTTGTGCGTCAATTATGGACAGTATTCGATGGGGGAGTAAACAGCGTTGTAGAAAATCTGGCGCATTCTGAGTTACGACGATTCCTCCGTTCTCTAGTCCACGTCTCCAAGTTCTCAATTTTTAATTAGAGTATAAAACTTAAAAAAAGAGACCGTCTTTATGATTTAAGTAGTTATTTTTGGATAGGAGGCAGTCAGGTTGGCATAAAGGCGAGAAAAAGAAACAACGCTTGGTTCCTCTCCCAATCCATTAATCCTAAGAAGCACTATCGACGTTTCGGTCGTGTCTTCCAACCTCCATCAGGACACATTTAAATGTAGGAGATGCTTATCATTTCCTCATCTCTCTGAGTATAATACTTATATAGAACCCAACTCAGCTAAGCTCCATGTTGGTTTATAGAGAACTCTTCTCCCAAGTTTTTAACATCGTCATTTTCATTTGACCTTTTTTATATTAAAAACAATATTTTTGGGTTCAGGGCGGCGACCTAGTCTGCCTTCCCTCTAATCCGGTCATTTATGGGATGACATATTTTTCGAAAGCTATTCTGCTGTAGAGGAAGATAACACGAAAAAATATAAAACTTTTTAAATAAATTACTTATACTGGAAATTATTTACTTTCGCTTTATAAATATTTATATATATATTTTTTAAACTTAAATGATGATGAAAAAAGAGTAGTAATATAAATTGAGAGAATTTATCATCAGTAAGAAATAAATTAATCTCTTTTTTAAGGCATTGAAAAATGACTACACATTCATTTGAAAACATGATTTAATATTTATTATTATTAAAGAATATTATTAATGCTTTTCCAATATTGGTAAATTAAACGCTTATTTGCTCTTTTGTAGTCTCTTTGAACTTTAATGAAATTCTAAATTCTCAAAGAATATCAAATAGTCCAGAAGAGGAGACTATTAATTTTGGAAATTATGGAAATTTTACTAATTTAATAACAAATTGAAGGTTAAATTTAATTTAGCCATATGTAAAAGAAGAAAGGACATTTTTAAAAGAAGGGGAGGTGGGCTTCAAATATATATATATAATGACCTTTTCAACCAGAACCGGTATCTTTCCAAGAGAATTTGGAAAATGTCTAATTGTATATGTTGATTGGTATAATTAAAGTGCACCGGCGAGTAGGTAATTTAAAAATGATATAAAGTTAGGATAAGGATTGCGCGGGAAAACATTAATAGGTGGCGCGTGACGAGGGCTTCCAGAGCGAAGGAGGAGGGAATCGAACCCAGGGCCTCCAACATGTCGGTTCCGCCTCACTGCTCGCATATTATCAACGAAAACAAGGGGATGCCAAAGAGAGAAAGAGAGAGACAAGCAGCAAAGCAAGCCACCGAAGCCACCGAGAAACTACACTATACACAGGGATTAATGAACGAGGGTAACAAACTCGGGGAGATTAGAGAAAAGGTTACTTTCCATCTCTGAATAATACAAGAAGCTAACACCGGTTGGGGAAGTATTGTACATAAAAAATATGCGGTTTTTTTTCTCTCAATCATTTGTACAACGTCAAACCGTGAACTTTTTTTTTTTACGGAATAAATCTTTTCTCGTATGATTGTTAAAAAATACTACATTAAAAAAAAGTAAATTTATTATACTCCAGGTAAAAAATTAAACGAACGGATTCAAAGCTCTTCCAAATCAAAAGGTGTAAATAGGAATATAACTTTTCGCCCTCATCTAGAGATGCCAATTTTTTTTATGTCTCTTCGGCATCTGAAGCCAAATAGAATTTAAACATTTACAAATATATTTTAGTTGCGATACGTATTATCCAGGCATATTGATTTACATCAATTAAAAGAGATACCAATAAATAAATATCATTTATTATTGTATAATAATTGAGAATCAAGTCAGCAGTATATCGCTCCCCGTAAAATCCTTTTTTGGGGAGATATTTCGATGCACATGAGGAGCATCATCGTCAGTGCGTGTTAGGTGCGCTTTGTCCCAAGTTAAAAAGTATAATCATCCTCTTCATAATGTACAAATATTTTGAAGATTGAAAACATGAATTCATTAAAATACATGCATTTTGATAGGAAAAAAATATTTTTTTTTTTTTTTTAAATAAGATAATCATTCACTTATCACAAATCATCTTAATTTTATATCATCATTCATGAAGTAGATTGTTCATTTGAACCTCAGAATTTATTCTCTCAATATTTTACGTCTTCAGAAACCTGTAGAATTTCAGAGAGATAATGCTTTCGAATTGAATCATAAAAAGGACATTTTATTAAAATATAAAACAAGCTTTCATATTCTTGCACATTACAAAGTTAACATTATATGTATTTACTAATTTTCCCTGAATATATCAATACGCCATCCTGATCTGAACAAATAGCCGTACAAATAGGAACTTAACTTTTCCATTTAAATATTTCTGGAGATTTATCCGCTGGAAATGGTATAAATATTATTTATAATAATAAAATTGGAAATGTTAATGAATTCCATCTCCTTGCTTATCAATCTCTGCTTGAAGTAATCTAATGATCCCAGCTCAGTAGGCTCTTTCATTTCAATCAAACCAAATCCCGCCTCAGTAAATATTGCTTTTATTTGTGCTGCCAATTATATATTTATTATTATTCAACCAATTCCAGTAGATCTTCGGATATCTGTTATCTTCATTGAAAGCACTTTAAGAATCAGCCGTAGAACGATTTTTAGGATTGAATGGACAATGTGGACCACCTCCCTCTCAAGCCTGACCATGGAATTGGACCACAGAATTGGAAAACTTTGGAAAATGGACTAATTTTTAAAGAAGTATAATTGGGGTTTTCCAATATAATTACAATATCGCCAGAACCATAAACGGGATTATTAAAGTGTACTTCTCGTCATCGAAAGATATAGCTTGAGTCGGGTATCCCAGCTCTAGAAAGACATGTAATACCAAGATGTGAAAATTCACCTCGATTACGCCTTCTTTGATTTTTTTTATTATTTATCCTAAAATTGTGGTTCACAGAATTCATGGCATTAAGTCATCTCTTCTTCTAAGCTGTTTTACAAAGTAAAAGATCATTGGTGAACAATAGTAAGAACAATAGTTCACCTTGAAGCCACGAGTCCTTAGCTTGATCACACTCAGATCACAATCGCTACTAAGATAATCCACTTCAAATATTCAAATATATCGGTCTATGTATTTTCTCTCTGGTGGACAAAAACAATCTAGGAGTAAATTATTTCAAACGAATTATATCCCATTTAAGGATATCGGTTTTAGTCTATTTCCTAGATCTGATCTTTATCTTTATTATTTTAATCTTTTACAAAAAAATAAATAAAGTTGTAATGTACAGAGGTTAACAACCACATTTTAGGTCTTTACGAACTACAATTCTCCCTCCCTCCCCTCCCCACAGGAAAATGTTCATTTAATTTTACCCGTTCTCTAGTAATGATCCAAATTTTGCCGTCTTTCTCATACAGCCCCGTGTTCACTTTCCGTTTACCTTTATAGAAAATTAAACTTTCATTCCTAATCGATTGAAATAATGATCGATTACACGGCCTAACCGATTAATCGCAAATAATTATTAATTAATTGCCATCACCCATATTTAGATGTTTTCTTTTAAATTATTAATAAAAAGCTTTTTGATCTTCCATTAAACATTTGAATGGTGAATAGTAATATCCATGTAGTCAATAGTTTGCAATCATCAAGGGAATTGAACTATTTGATCTCTAATGAAGGTCAGAGTTCGGATATTATTAGACCGCTCATTTTCATTTTTAAATAATTAATACTCTTTGATTACGTGAAAAGCAAATTAAATTAATGTCGACTTTACTTTCCTCTTAGTTTTGATGCAATTAATTAATCCCATTTATATGCAAGCGATTTCTAAAAATGCATTTTATTTTATTATTACATCTTTATTTAGTTTATTTTCTTCCAAACCCTGACCTACCACAATATGTAATGTTTTAAAAAGCATTTTAATTTACAAACCAAAGTAATGGAATTAATGAAATCTGCTCATATCTTCGTTAAAAGTCTAACATTAATTGCTTCTCCAGAAGAGAAAGAAAGACGATTGAAATGAGCAATTTATTAAACATTTCGTACTCTCCTCAGGCGGATTTTTTCTTTCATAAAAGTACTTACTAGATTATTTGAAACGATTTAATTTGATTGATAAAGTATCAAAAAAAAAAAAAAAAAATCCTTTAAATTTTCATTCGGGCAGAATTTAACATTCCCAGTAGAGATGATAAATGTGAGCACTTTAAGAGTTATAAACCGAGCGTACGTACAAACATACAAACTCTATAAATTTAATCTTAAAAGATTTAATTAAAATTGTGTGTATCTCTCATCTAATTTTTCATGTTAATTCCTTATCCATGCACACAATCATGACATTTTAGAAAGGTAAATAGTTTCATGCATTGGTAATTCTAATGTCACAATTTCGCAAACAATCTAAATGCCGAGTTGGAGGTTGGAAGGAGAATGGCGTGTTTATGGATTAACAAACATACTAGATGCTACATACTTGCTGTCGAGTTTTGACTGCTCTCTCTCCCTTTGGGTGTATGCCACTAGTGTTTCCGTCAAATCGGAACAAACCTTCCTCAACCACAAATACAAGAAGACCGGCTGCCTCCGACGGCAACATTGAGGGCTCCAAAATTAAAGGCGCATGCGTCCCCCACGCACCCTCGCATTCTCGGCTCCAAATCGGCTCCCCTTCGAAACACCGAGAAATAATCTATATCCTAGAAGGGTGGTTTTCAAACTTTGTGGAAATGAAAGACCCTCCTTGGACTTCTCTCTTTTCTTTCGTGCAAGTCTCTCCCTTGAGCTCCAGTCTAGACTCGGGGATTATTAACGAAATGTTGCGAGTTTTCTCCCCTGCCCCATCCTTTCATTTCTCCTAAGAGCCAATCAATTGCTAACATTACCATTCTTGATAGAAATTTAAAAATTTTTTATAAAAATATGAAAGCAACAAAAGGAATTAGAAATTTTATTTATTTCTACTATATTCATTCGTTTCAATTCCCAACATTCTGTCTCTTAGTATTCAAATAATATATTTATATATTTATGGTGCTCAACTTTATCCATTTTATGCTGGCTGCTTGCATTTAAATAAATAGAGGAATGGTGGTCGACTCGTTGCGCCTCAAAAAATCTTTATTCACCCTTATTTATTAATATCGGCTAAGAATTTTTTTCTTGCTTTGAAATTCTGCATATATTTATTTATACATTTTTTTTAATTTTTTTGCCAACATTTATAATCGGTTTAATTTTTAAAATTTAATCAGTTTTACTGGAAGTAAAAATATTTCATCTCTTTTATGTTTATTTGAAAAAAAAAAGCGAAGCACTCTTTTCGCATCTCTGGTTTTTTTGGATTAACTACAAGCACCGAATGTATGAAGTAATTAATAAAGAATTAACTTAACATTCAATTTTACACAATAGCGGAGATCAGATGGAGGGATGGGAGCCCAAATCAATTTTATTATGTGTCTTTGGACTTATTTTTTACTTCCTCTTATCTTATGTGATATATGTAATCTATATATAGAGAATAAGCAAGTAGATAAGAGAAAATTGTTGGATATGTGATGTGCGGTTAGTCACACCTGATTTTTTATTTAAATTGTTTTTGGTGTTCTTTTATTATCATGTTTTTAACGTAATGAATGGCTTTTGATCAAATGACAAATAAAATAAAATGAGAGTTTTTACTTTGTTTCTAGAGAAAGGGAGAGAAAAGAGTATTTTTGGTTTACCAAGAATTAATTTCAGAGAATAAATTTGTTTTAGGTTCTCTTCTAAACATTGATTATCTGATTAGTTTCGGAATAATGTTTGTATAATAATCATGGGTAATTAAAAATGTAATTGACGGATCATCAGAGAATTTCATAAACTTGGTTTAACCTAATCTGGTTTTGATTAATTTTTGATAAAAATAATTTTCCCAGAGTTAAAATTTTTATGTAAAGAATGTTAATTTTAGTTCATTATTAGTGCATACATTTGTTTTTGCTTGCTGGAAAGTAGACAACTTAAATTATTAATTCACTAATGAATTTTTCGATTCATTGCTCCAGAGCTCCTTTTATTAGCGAGTTGGTCATTTCGGTTGCCTACCTTCCAACGAGCAAAAATAAACTAATTAATGCTTTTATGGTTATTTAATATGTTTCTATTAATCACTGAGCTAGGGAAGTTTCATCAGCCTGAATCACCGTTGAAAAAAAACCAAACATATTTTTTGTTCCTTTTACCTTCCCACTCTATTATATAATAATAATAAGGGGAAGTATTACGATCATGAATAAATATAAATAAATAAATAAAAAAAAAAAACCTCTCATAATTAAAAAAAAAAAAATTATTTATAATGAAGAAAAAACAGAGCATAAAAAGTTTATAATAATTATTTTATTTTATTAAGCGTCTCGATTCCCCCCCCCCTCCCGAAGCACTAAAATTCCCCCCTAACGGGAAAATGCTCCGGGTTAGGAACCTTTCTGCTATAACATGAATTTCTTGCCGTTTTGATCTAATATTGGCATACTTTATTTGTTTCAGATTAAAACTGACGACCTTCTCTGATCCTGGTTCTCTTCGATGCCAGAACAATAAAACAGCAGAGATACCCTGTAAGTAACAAATTTTAATTATAATAAATCCAAAGTCGCGAGTAAATATTATAACGCCAATTAATTAATAATTATTTTAGGGAACTTTTAAAAATAGGTTGTTCAAAGTGAGATAAATATTTGTGGAAATTAATCCATTTAAGTTACACGTCTCTACAGATATCTACACAAACATCAACATGGATAAAGTCAAAATATTATTGTAGGCTTATCCATCAAAATATTTAAATTTCGAATTTGTTATGATTACATAACCTCAAATGCTTGGCAGATCTGAACTTGTACGGAATTTTTTCTCATTTTAATTAGGATATGCCATAAAACGGTGTTTTATTTACAACGGTATCAGCAATTAGTTACCCCATCTGATTGATATTACTTCGACACTATCCCAAGGTCATTAAATTAAGAAATAATAAGATATTCTTTTATTATTTTGCTTTTATTTTTTTTTTTCCATTTCGAAATCACAACTCATTTATGCATGAGTTCACTTTTATAATTCAAACTTTATTTATTTATTCCAATGTTTTACTTTCATATACATTAGGAAAATCATGTCAGATATATTGTAGGAAAAGTTGAAAAAAAAAAAACTACAAAATTTTCAGTTTACTTTAGTTGGCTGGCTATGAGTTGTCTATTAAGTAAATTTTGATTCATAATTCACCCCAAAATAATGGAACAAACTTTTTTTTTTTAAATTAAAAATTACATAGAGGTTATTTATTCTAAAGCTTTTTGAAAAAAATTCTAAATTCAAAAATAGCTCGTCTACGGTTATGTGATAAAACATTGAGCATTTGGTTTTCTAAATAAATGCAAACACTAAAAAATCTCTTTTTTTAAACTAGGTGATTACTTTAAATGCATTAACTTGAACTATTTATTATTTTATATGTTAAAATCGAACATATTATAAAAATAATGAATATTTCAAGTAAAAACAAAAACACTTTTTTTTTTTTGGAAAATCTGGAAGATTTCAACCATCAATGGAAATAAACCAAACCTACAACCGCTTGTAGAAATTAGTTCGTATTTGGTTGATGGAAGATATGCAATCCAAATGACCAAATCACTAATGGAATTTTCGATTTATTGCTCCATAGTTTTCAAGAGCGGCCCACGCAGTAATTGTTAAATTTCCCATAATCATTTCTAAAGGAACTCTCAAACAATTAATTGAAAAATCCATTAGGGAATTGGTCATTTTGGTTGCCTACCTTCCGACACGTCTTTCTCTCTCTCTCTCTTTCGCGCTAAAAAACAATTGGAATCTCTTTCTAATTAAAATTTTTTAATGAATATGAAAATAAAGATACGCCTTTCATTTATTAATTTTCAATAGTAATCTTAATTAAATTATTTTTCGAGATAATTTTTCATACTATTTCGAATGGAATATTTTTCATATTTTTTTTTTTTTTAACAATTTTGCTTATAAAATATTATTTTTATTTTATTTTTATTTATGTCTGTCTGAGACGTTTGGGGCCCTCGACACGTCTGGTTTGGTTAAAATACCTAATTTAGAAGAAGGGTTTTTGTAAACTTCAAGATGTATTTTAGTTATCTCAAAATAGACAAAAAGAAATAAATTTTGTCTGCCAGACATATGTCTAAAAAAAAATTTTTTTTAAACAAATAACCAAAAATAGATAAAAAAAATATGAATAAAAATAAATTTTATTAATTTGAATTTTAATATGGAAACGTGTGAGAACAAACTTGCTATTATGTTTAGACTACCTTCTTTCTCTCGGATGATTAATGAACCACTCGGAAATGTTTTACTCAATTTATCCTTTTTTTTTTTCTTTATTAATTATCATTTTAAATATGCGGTTTGGGTTCCTCCTAACATATTTTATTAATAATTTTAATTTCTTTCGTTATCTCCGTTATAGTTAATTAAATTTTTAATTTACATACAATCATAATATTTTCTAATTTATTATTATTATTATTAAAATATCGATTTTATAACTTTCTATTATTATTTTCCAGTACGTAGAATATTATCGAATATGCAAAAAATCTTTTAAATTATTCATTAATATACAAAAGTAATTTAAAAATATTTTTTTAAAGAGGATATATGGATTGAGGAGATAAAATAATTCAACAATAAATATGAAATGATAAATTCAAATTTATTTTACTAATAAATAAAAAATGAGATCAAGTTTGCATTTATAGTTAGTGGGGCGTATGTCTGAGGGTCAGATATATAAACTCTGGTGTTTTTAGTTATATATTTATTTGCACTTAATTATATTGGTTGGATTCAATTTTAGGGACGAGTTTCCTGTCCGGCACTTAAGCCATCACGAATTGGACCCTTTTTGCCTGTTACAGGGGGTGAGATAATCTCCCACTTTCATAGCCCAGAAGGAGACTTTGGCAATGTTGAATAATTTTTCTCTCAAACCCGAGTTGCAACTTCAGATCAGTAATCCGCAGCTAATTTGCTTAGCCACTCGCCTCCTCTGACTCTTAACTATATTATAAATCAGTAGATTTTAATCTTTATAAATGAAATATGAAAAATTGAGCATAGCTTTTAAAAGATATCTTTGGTATACCGTGGTTTACATAATTAAACTCAGGTAGAGAACGCAAAGTACTAATTTACTAATGGTTTTTGGATTTATTGCACATGAACGGACCACGTACGCTGTTGTTTTTTGAAAGATTTAACAAATGCAGGCAAATATTCATTCTAAATAGAATTTAATCTAATACATAGGGACTTTTTTT
>JAAAKE020085190.1:0-22438 GCA_010014785.2 Anisolabis maritima | reverse complement strand
TTTTTGTCGCTCAGGACGGGAAGCGAACCTCTGACCTTTGGTACGTGAAACTAGACCTCTAGCTCTGCACCAAGGGATAGGGCTAAACTCAATTCTGAAGCTAAAATAGTTTAAGGACCATTCATCTGAAAATAAATTCTTTAATTAAAATACATAGGTTGGTGCAGAAAAAATTGCGCTTATTTTTTTTATAGGTATAGGGGGACTGTAAATAAATGAACGGCCCAACATTGGTTCCAAAAATTTCGAAGAGGAGATGAGAATCTTGAAGATGAGGAGAGACGCGAACGTCCGTCTATGATTGAAAACAATCTGTTAAGTAGACACACGTAAAACAACACGAGACGTTGCACATGAATTAAACGTCGACCATTCAACATTTGAATCACCTGGGAAAAAAAGAAAAAATTAACAAATGAGAGGTGCCTCATGAGCTAAATGAAAAGACTTCGAAGATACGAAGTCTGCTCTGCGCTTCTTCAACGAAACAAAAATGATCCATTTCTTGATCGCATTATCACATTCGACGAGAAATTTCCAAATTACATTAAAAGAAGGTTAAATTAACTCTTTGGTAACCGACAAGCGGAGTCATTCACTATATTTTCTTGAATCCTGGCGAAACCATCACATCAGAGAAGTATTGCCATTAAATCAATAAAATGCATAAAAAACTGCAACAGTTTTGTTCACTAAGGATCAATAGAAAAGGAGCAATTATTCTTCTCGATAATGCCAGTCCACGTGTCTCACAAATGACAAGACAGAAATTGATCGAATATGGGGTATGAATCTATTTCACCCAGCTTACTCACCAGACCTCTCTCCAACCAATTTTTCAAGTACCTCGACAACTTCCTGGCAGAGAAAATCTCCAACCGAGCTGCAGGTCAAAATGACTTCGAAGAGTTCATAAATTCTAGAACTCCAGAATTCTATGCAAATGGAAACAATAGATTTGTTTTTTATTGGCAAAAATGTATAAATTCTTATTTTGATTAATAACCTTATTTTTAATTCGAGATACATTGCTTAAAGTTTAACAGTTAAAAAGCGCATTTTTTCCCGCATCAACCTACATACACGGGAGCATTACTTTGCTTGCTGGAAAGAAAGCAACTTAAATGATTGGCACAATAGGATTTTGTTGCAGTTATTAAATCTCCAGAAATTAACACTTAGCATGCCTGGTCTTCAGAGGACTTCAGTAGCAATTAATCGAAAAAAGCCATTGAGAGTTGGTCATTTGTGTTGCCTATTTTCCAGTAAGCAAAAACGATCGAATTTATGCACTAAAACTAATAAAAATACGATGGCTAATTTTTTAAATTTTTTTAATCTGAATATGAACATTCTGAATTATAAAAATAAATATTAATGAATTTTTCTTTTCGTTGAATCGCCATGCATTTAGTACTTTCATCATTCAAGCAGCGTCTATTATCGCTAGCATCTGTCAATAAAAAGCTAAATTCAAAAAAATTTCAAATCTCTTATTTTTTCTTCTTAAAAAAAATATTATTCATGTAGGGCTTATATGGTTATTTTTTTTAATCTATCAGTTTTAATTTTTCAACCTTTATGGATTTTGTATCAGTTGTTATAATTATCAAATACACAATGCTTCCGGGTTAACTGTTTTTTATGCAAATAAACTCAAAACATTTTATATTTAATAACCTTTAGATCGGTGTTTCTCAACCTTTTTACATTCGCACGCCATCGTATCATTTTTTTAATATAAAAAATGGGCTCCACCCCCTCCCATTTTTAAAGAATAGAGAAGGATATTTCAAACGTTTAAGGAAGAAAAATAAGGTAACTCGTCATTTTTCATTTTATTCTATCCTTTTATGCTGATGTTTCGGTTTTGAATAAGACAGTCACGCTCTAGCGCTGTCGTATATAAATATACGTAGATCACAATTTTAATTATATAATTTTTAATAATTGCATGTCTTATAGAGAGCCCTTGAGCTCTGAGAGTCTCGATAAAAAGGAAAAATAATAGTTGCTTTCTTTTATTTTCTTCTGCTTCAACATTACCCAGTCCAGCTATTGTACAGTTGTCGTTGAAATAACAAAACGTTTTGCTCAAGAAAATGTTTTTCTTTCTCTTATAATTTTATATGCCATTTTTAAGACTATTCTAGGCTCAGGGTCTCTGCTTTGCTTTACCTGAGGCCTGTTACTTTGCTTCCCAAATTATTTCTTTGCGCTTTTATTTTGAGCATTTTGCATCCTAGTTTGAGAAACGCTAGACCAAATCAGAATATTTCTAAAATATTCACCATAAACCATTCTTTGAATTAAAAACGTAAAATTTATATTTATAGTGACTAATTCTGACTTTTTTTATTTATATTCTCTTATACTTTTTTATATGTATCTTTTCTTATTTTGGTTTCAATAATTAGTTTTTGGATTTTTTTTTCAAGTCTTGGCGCCCCTCTAGAATATAAATATAAATAAATTTTCCGTATTAACCTCACCATGTCATTTTCTGACACATATGACTGAAGAAAGGCACGGAGTCATTATAAAATCCATCTGATAAAAGATGAATTGGCGGACACACCTGGATTTTTTTAGAGTGACGTCGATTCTAGTCCAATTAGATTGATGGCCATGTGGATGGGTGGGTGGAGAGGCCCTCCTTGCACATGTTCTTCTCCACTGAGTGCGCGCGCGCACGACCCCCTTTTTATCCTCCCCCCCTAGGGGGAGGGAGTCTCGCCTTTTCCCTTCGCTTTCGCGCTCAGAATTCTCTCACTATTGCCGAGCTTCACGCCAAGCCGGCCGGGCAGCCCTCTCTCAGTGCGGGTGTGTTCTGTGACAGTGCTGACTCTCTCTTCTCTCTCCTTCGTTCTTTCTCTCTCTTCTCTGCCGGATAAATAAATCTAAATTATGACCAAGGTAAGTAAGTGTGATTATTAATCCCCTAGGATTTTTTTTTATGAAAAAAATTTGATTTACGAATTTTTATATATATATTTTTTTTCTTAGAGCTAGAATAAATGATATTATTTATGTAGTGCGAAAGTGAAATAAATTACTAAAAGAGCGCGGAGGTCGTATTTTATTCCCTCGGGGTCTGTTCTAATAATTCAAATCCACATCCCCCCGTTTTCCATATTTTTTTTTAATGAAAAATCTATAACGTTAAAAAATAAAAAAATCAATTTTTAATTAAAAAAAAAAAAAGATTAATTTTGGTCTGAATATTTTAATAAATAAATAAAAGAGATCATTCATTAAATAAAAAATAATTTCCTCTTTTATTTACAATAATTGAAAATTTATAAAATTGAAAATTATCTTTGCATATTGTATTGAACATGAATGGGAATTTAATTATTTTCCATATTGACATAATTTTTGGCCTAAGCTATATTATATTTATTTTATTTATATTTTATTTCTATTCCTAATAATAATAAATAAAATAAAGTTTTGGGTTTTTATCGTATTTTTTATTTTATTACAATTCAAAACGTTTCGACCACAGAAGTAGCAGTCAAAACGTTGTTAAAAAATAATAAAATAAAAAACCCAAAACCTTGTTTAATTTATTTCATATTATTCGGAATAGAATATAGAAATAAAATAAAAATAAAAAATTTGTTCTTGAAAGTGTGAATCATACATATTATTAAGAGGAAGAAATCATTTTCAAAAAAAATTTTATCTCGGCAAATTTACATAAATTCAATTAGTTTTTTCAGAATTTAAAAATCAAATTAATTCTATTAATAAATTGTATTCTCTTGATTGCTTCTTTTTAATTATTTTTACCTTTAATGTCATTTAGTAAATGAGAAAATCACTCTTTCATTTCAAATAAGTAAATTTGTTTTTACAATTTCCCTATTTTGAAAATAATATCTGTCTGAATAGGAATGTGTGTGTAAAAAAAATGTAACAAAATACTATGTTAGAAAAAATTTCAAAGTTATAATTATATTATCAGAGGCTCATGTTTCAACTAGAAATAAACTCTAGATCAGTTCTCTAACTGCGACTCATATTTAGGAATACAAAATTTTTCTAAAAAAGATTAACAGAAAAATTATTTCCTTTTTTTTTTTGCATTTTTAGACTTCATCAATATTATTTTAAATGAATGGAAATTTAATTATTAATAATATTAAATGGTAATTTAAATAAAGACTGGGAGCACACCAGCGACCTTTGGAATATAAAATGATTCTCTCTGTCCTTAGGGACAAGGGGCTTTCTTCTTCTTTCTCCGTCTTCTCCGTTAATGAGCCTTGGCGGTTATTTCTGTTAATTTATCTCATCTTTAGCAAGAAGAATTCCGCTCGCTCAATATTCCCGTGACTTTCGGCCAGCCGAGTGGTTCCCTTTGTCAATTTTGCCAATCATGTTGAGTTGTAAGATGTCTGAAAACATGAGATACCAAGTCTTGCATATTTTGACAGTTTAGAACAATTATTATTTTAGATTAATGCGTTGAAGGATATAAAGCAGTTGAGCAGGAATTTTGTTTAACAGATTTCAAAATTCCTCCTTTCGATTTATAGTCCTATTTTTATTTTTATTTGGGACGGGACTGGTCCCTTCTAAGAAAAAGTACTATGCCTATAAAAAAAATGTAAACTAACGCTAAATTTCGTTTCCTCTTAATAGATAATTAGAAGATATACATGAAAAACAAAATCAGAAAATTTTATAATGTTTTACATATTATGAATTTTTGAATTTTATGTAGCTCTTCTAATTCTTAATCAAGATGAAACAAAAGATAGCGTTTTTCAGGTTTAGATTGTTAATTGAGATGAAAAGGAGTAAATCAAGGTGAAATAAGTATAAATTTATTTTCCTTTCAACATTTCAAACGCTGGCCGCGCTCTTCTTAAGGGTATTCTAATACCTAACGAAAATTACATATGTTGTTTATAATATAATCGATTTCTCGACGAAATCAAATAGATTAATAATATTTGACGATTATTTCTTTATATCTAACATTGTGTGTTGCGAGGTCTTTAGTATTTCTACTAATTACTAATAAAATACTAAGTTACTTTATTATTAAAGTATTTGATTTTGACAAGAAATTGATTATATCACAATAATTTTTGTTTGACGTTTAATTACCCTGAAGAAGATTGCTACCAGCATTTGAAAGATTGACAGCAAAAAAAAGTTTTTTTATTTCTCCTTAGTTGATTTCTCTTCATCTCATTACGAAAGATAGCGTTTGTATTTTTTAATTAGAGATATTTTTATAAGTGGTAATTTAAAGGTTTAAAGATGAATTTTTTACTATTTTTCTTTTTTATTAGGGAAAAAAATCATCAATCAGCTGTCAACTTGGTGTTAAATGATGATTTGATGTATAAATTGAATGCGAATCCATTTAGGGAGCAGATTTATGGAATTCAAAGAAAGATTTACGGCCATTTTTACCTTTTAAAAATTCACTTGGCTTTATGGAAATTTAACAATTTTTTTTTTTAATAAAGAAAAAATGGAAACAGTCAACATTCATTAAACGAGGGAGTGGAATGGAAAATACAGTTTATAAGATGAAATTTGTTTTGGCCAGAGAAGGATATATATTGGTGGGGATTCCATTATTCTACTATGGACTGTATACATTATTTTAGTTCCTGTTTGGTTAGTGGAAAATAGGCAACTCAAAAATCAGATTTTTCGTTTAATTGCTCTCCTTTAGAACGGACCACTCATTGATAATTTAGGGAGATTTAACATCTGCACCTGCGTGGTCTGAATTGAAAACATCATTAGCTGGGTTTCTTTCGAAAAAACTAACTATATTATCCAGTCCATGATATTTAATATATTTATTGCAAGTGACATAAGAAGAGCAACCGGGATGATCTTTCTAATGTCAGAGGCTCTAACCAGAGAGGAGATGACAGCGATTGGTTGAGACTTGATGGAGGGGGTATTTTCCCCACTTCTATGTGGAATGAAGATAACTGACCTGAGATATTGAAAAAAATTTGACTTAAAATTTCACCCAACTACTTTAACATCTAGACATCTATACAAACTATTCCCTTGTCTTCCCTACCTCTCTATATACATGATCATCTATAATTTGCTTCTAAATATAAATTTAATTTCTGCAAATGAACAGACAATAATATATAAACGTACATTTATTATCAAGTTTATTTAATCCTCTTAAATTTTTCGTTAAAATTTCATTAAAAATTTAATGATTTATCAAATTAATTGAATATTAAATTAAAACAAAAAAAAAAAATAAAAATAATCTTGTTTAAAAAGTTGGTATTAGAGATTTACCACCCCCCCACCCAAATAATCCCATAAGCGGCTCCCGGGTTTCGTTAATATTTGCATAATATTAATATAATTAAGTCTAAGCCCGTGGGAAGATGCTCTTTAATGCCTTGTCACTATCATTAGACCTCATTTCTCTTTGTCTGAAATTAATTAAATATAAACAAAATCCCTAAAGGAATGGGGTGAGAGAGAGAAGGGAGAAACTTAATATTTCTCTAAGATTTATTTTAGGGTGTACTGGGGGGTTCACTATTAATAAATTATTTGAAAGAGGACATATTATTATTGTTATTATTATTATTATTATATTCATCCGTTAATTAGAAAAGTTGGATCATTGGAATATTTCAGGGAAATTTTTCAACTTAAAAAGATGAGTTTAGTTCAAACTTCTTCCTTCTCCTAAATGATAAAATATCAAAAGTCACAATAATTGAGTTTTAGTTTGGATTCTGCTTTTCCTATAACTTAATTGTGATGAGAAAATTCTATTAATCTTTGATTATGGCTAAATAGTTGAAATAAAAAACTCGTTATTAAGCCTCCACAAATTGTAAGTCTTCCGTTCATTTTACTAGAATATAAAAAATTAATAAGATAAACTAGGCGCATTTGGATACACAAAAGGCACAAAACAGCACGCTCTGCGTAGCAACGTTTTACGTTTTGGTGTCGCCTCTCACGCGACCTACGCGTCTCAATATGCGCCTAAAAGTAGATACAATAAAAAATTTTTTTATAAGGGAAGTTTTGAAAAGAAAACCAACAACTATTCTATTTTATATTATTTAGTTTGTAAACATAACGTTAAATCAAAGCAGATTTATATAGAATTTTAACTTTGTACAAAGTCCATTTTCTCTCCTAATCTTCACTGATAATGATGCGCTTTATGTTTATCGAAATATTTACAAAAATAAATTGAAATGTAAAGTAAACAGAATAACTACTGGTTTCCTTCTTCAGTCCACAAACTCTTCATTACTCTTTCATTAAAAATGCTAATCAATAATGAATAAACTACTTATTTATTACATTTAATTATATAAAATGTACTTATTAACATTAAATATAATATATCTGAATAATGCATTTATAAAAACATTCTTTGTGCTTTTTGGGGGTCCAAATATTTCAATGGATGAACCAGAGAGAAAGAGAGGGCCACACTCAGTGAAAAATTTCACTCTTCTCTTGCTGATCATGAAAAATTTCATTTATATAATCTATTTTTCAACATACAGGCCATTTTATTTAATATTTTACCTTTAACCGTTATGCGAACATATTTATTTAAAAAGATGTCCCTTAATTTAACACTTAATTACCTCATCACATGAACATTATATATATATATATATATATATTAGCTAGACCTAACTATATATGATACTTCTTATTTAAATAATATAAATTTGACAACTCCCTATATTTACTCTCTCTTGACTAATGATGGCCATATTTCATTAAAGCCGAAACGTTTAAACAAATTTGAGAGCTTCTATTTACATTGAAGTTCATCCTTTGGCTGCTTACTCCTCTCTCTCTCTCTCTCTATATATATATCAAATAAATAATTTTTTTTTTCGGCTTAGATAGAATCTGAACTGTACTAAAATCATCTAGTTGCTAACTACTCCAGGAGGCAGATACATTTATTCCTTTCAAATATTTTCTTGTTTGGCAAATTATATTTTAATATTTAGGCTTTCTCCTTTTAAAAAGGAAAACATAGCTCCATAGATCTACAAGGCCTATGTAGAATTATAAGGGACTCTTCCCTTTGTGATCAATTCTCAATTCCCCTCCCTTCTCATTTGAGATATTAATTATTCGGTTTTAGGGGATAATTTATTGGTTAAAGTAATATATTAGAGAAATTCCAATTCTAGGAGGGAGAAAAGTAATCCTCTCCTTCCTTCTCTCCTTGAAATCAAGGATATTCGCCCATTATTAAATTTAACCGATACACACGAGGGTCTGGAGAGAACCGAGTAGGAGAAGGGAGGGGGAATTAGATTATATACGAGCCATTTTAGTAATAATAATAATAAGAAACAAAGCATTTCCGAGTGGTAAAATTCTACCTCGAAACTTTACGATATATTAATGGACATAATAGCTATTAAAGCAAAGTAGGAATTAATCACATGGCTGGAATTCCTCTTAATTATAATTTTCCCCTTTGATTAGTTTGAGATTTCTCACATTTTTGAGGATCGAAAGATTTTGAGATTTGCAAAGACCAGCAACTATTCTATCCACCTCATTACATTTAATTTGTAAACATAAATATAATCAATGCAGATTTTTATAGGATTTTATTTCGTTCAAAGCCCATTTTTTTCCTAATCTTGACTGATAGTAATGAACTTAATGTTTATCAAAACATTTACAAAAATAAATTGAAATGTAAAGTGAACAGAATAACTAATGGCTTTCTTTTTCAGTCCACAAACTCTTCATTACTCTTGTGTATGCTTTTTGTTTAAATAGAAAATACATTTTCCTATTCTGAAATTCTGCGGCGAAACCAGGAGGTTTTGGGGGTTATACCCCAACTCATGGGAATTGAACTTGAATTAGATATTAGGCCTATAATAGAAAAATAAATTAAATCTCATGCAAGAAGAATATTAGTAATAAATAAATTAAATAAAATTATTTTATTTAATAATTTTAAAAAAAACTAAAAGAGGGGGGAGCGGAGGGGAATATAATAAATTTCTTGCTTCGCTATTGCTGAAATTTATTTTTCTAAATATCCTTTGTTCTATATTAAACCTATGTAGCCTACATCTTGTTCAACAATGATGTTTTATGTGATAAAGTTTAATCTAGTAAATGAAGAGGAGGACGTCATCATCATTTGGTTTTAACAAAGACCTTGAGAATATTAAACACCCTCTCTCTCTCTCTCTCCACCTCATGTTGCAATCTATTTTGCATTTCGTTTAAAAATACTAAAGAGTACAAAATTAAATTTGGAAAGTTAACCACTAACAGTCACGTGATCTTCATTTTAATCAGCAACTTGGTTTAAAAAAAATAAAATAAAATAAAAATAGAAAGAAAAAAAATGACCCTGATTAATTTGAAATATCAATTACCCTCGGGGTGAAAATAAACCTAACGTCATATTTATTTATATACATCATCAAACCCGGAAGAATCTATATTTGCACTCTGAGAATAATGCATATGCATAAGTGAGTGACGCAAGCAGAGCTAACCACTTTATATAAAATTTATAAAAATTCTTAGGTCAATTTGTCCCTAAGGATATTTGCAAATGCGCATCTGTGGCCAGGAATTTAATGGTAAGAAGTGTGAGGGTCAAGTCACAAGGCAGCTGTTGGATTGGAAGAAAAGAAAGAAGTGTAATATATTTGCAATTCATTTGTGATAAAATGTAAAAATTATAAAAAAAAATTCATCTAAAATATTAATACACCTCGAATTTTTAAGTCTTTCAGCATATGAGGCCATTTATTTATATTAATATATAATAATATAATATATTATATATATTTATTATTTATATTAATATATAATAATAAAATATAAATAAAATTTTGTCACTCAGGAAGGGAAGCGACCCACTGACCTTTAGTACGTGAAGCCAGACCTCTAGCTCTACACCATTTGTTTTTTTTTTTAAGATGTTTATTTTAGCTTTTTTAATTTATACAAATTTTTTTACAATAATAAACAATTGTTTTGTTAATTTTTTTTTACATAATTTGCTTTTTGTCCCATGGAGGGCTCTCAAAACTCTTTACTTATTATATATAATATTTATTTATCCAATGCTATTATAAATTTTTTTTGATTCTTAAATCTAATTTGGCGCTTTTTTTGTTCTTGTCTTTCAGCTAGGAAAAGCTTAATAGGAAAACCCAACTATTGAATACACTTAGATCTAATCTTAAAGCTACACTGTTCTAAATCTAAACTTATAATCTAAAACTTATACTCTACACTTTTTGTGTCCTATCACTTAAATTAATTTTAGACGCCTTCAATTTTTATTTTATTTTATTTTTTTTAAATATATTTGTACATAGTTAATAGGTGTGGTATACTACTCTTCTTTTCAAAAGTAATGTTTTCTTTTTTTATCAACTCCTTGTTATCTTTGTCTGAAATGCTCATGTTAAACCTCCACCTACGATCTGGGTCGGAACCCTTCAGGTGTGGTTCCTAATTTTTTATTTTTTGTGGCGAAAAATGTGATATAAAATTGGTATACCTTCGTCGTCTTTGTGCTGCCTCTGCTGTCCAGGAATAGAAATGCTTTTGGGGGGATATATCCGGAATTTAGTGTTTTTTTGAAATATAATTCGTTTGGATAGATTGCCACGTTAATCAGGCTATTTCTTGTGTTGAGCGACGCATTCAGATAGTGCTCTCTTATTAGTCTGATCATGAAGCAATCTATTCTATTTATGTTTGCCAATCGGTAAATTTTTTTGTTGCTAATATAATGGAGATATCGGGACTCTGCTGAGCGACTTAATCCCAAACATGCTCTGAGACAAATTCGTTCGAAGGACCTCAGGCTCTCCATTATACTCGCGCTTTGGTTATACCAGATGCTACATCTGTATGTTATCACCGGCCTAACAATTAGCTGATAGCAAAGTAACTTTACCTTTGGGTTCAAATATTTGTTGTAAAATAGTCTTTTGTTGGCCATGAAAGCCGCTCTTGCCTTTTGTCTTTGTATCTCTACCTATGTGTTAAAAGGTAATTTATCGTCGAAATTTAAGCCTAGATATTTATTTGACGTTGCTTTTGTGCAGAATTAGAATTTTGAATTTTTTACAGTTTTTCTTAACATTTTGATTTGCTTCCTTTAAAGAGGGTCAAAAGAGATGGTTTCTCACTTAACTAAATTTATTTTTAATTTCCATGTTTTGTAAAAATCTAAAATTTTTGCGAATAAATTTTGCAGATATTTTTGTATAAATGTGGCCGTTTTTTAGATAAAGGAAGAAAGTGTATTTCCTGCCACGTGCCACCAGAATCAAAAGGGATTGACGCTTCGTCCCCCCCCCCCCTCCCGGCCAGACCATAGCGAATTGCTAAGGTCAGCCAAAAAGAAAAATTTATATATATGATGAGAGAGCAAGCGATGACAAGGCGTCTTCCCAAGTCAAAGGCCAAGACACAACTGAGTCATGTTTTTTATCATAGGTTCTAGGGGACTTTGAGAGGGGCAACTCCCACTGCTACCAAATGACGTGACACATTTATAGCCAATCAGAGTGAAGCGGAGAAGTATGCTAATCTCAAGAAGAACTATTCCCGGAAAGAACTAATTCCAAAAAAAACTATTCCCGAAAAGAACTAATCCCAAAAAGAACTATTTCCGTAAAGAACTAATCCTCCAAAAGAACTAATTTTTAGGCTTAGTTCTTTTACAGGCGGTGACTCCCGCGCATTTAGCAGACTTCTCTGCTTCACTCTGATTGGCTGTAAAGGTGTCACGTCATTTGGGACCAGTGTTGGGAGTTGCCCCTCTCCTAGTCCCCTAGAAGCGATGCTAGAGAACAAGACTCAGTTGTGGCTTAGCCTTTGAATTGTGAAGACGTCTTGACATCGCTTACTCTCATCATAATTTTTTTTTTAATAATAAATTTTTCTTTTTGGCCTTAGCAAGTCGCTATGGTCTGGCGGGATGGGGGGGGGGGGGGGGGGGGCGAAGCGTGCCTCCCTTTTGATTCTGATGGTACGTAGCAGGAAATACACTTTCTTCCTTTATCTAAAAAACGGCCTAGGCCTATGAATATGGAACAAATTTTTTTCCCCTAATTTAGAAAAACCTTTGCCTCGATTTCTAGTTATTAACTACATTGATAAAAATAAAAAATTAGATAAGGTTTCTCCTTTCTTAATTAATAAAATAATTACCCATCATGAGATATGTCAAGAATATAAAGAAATTGAAAAATGGAACGGTTCTTGTTGAAACTTTTGACATTAAACAATCTAAGGCCGTTTTGGAAATTAAATATTTGAATAGTCCAGCCTCATCATAAGTTTAATTTTAGTAAAGGAGTTATATATTGTGAGGAACTGATTAGAATTCCTAAAGAAGTGCTTCCTAATGAATTTCAAGATCAATGATGTAATTGAACTTCACACCATGACGAGCATCGGGAAGCTAGAACGAGAGCGTCCGCTGGCGACAAAGAAAGGTCTTCCTTTGATCATCTCGAATATCAACTTGATCAGGTTGCGGTCGAAACCTGTCCTGATCAATTTGAACACGAGACCATCTTGCTATGTGGTATCGAAAGCCTTCTCTATGTCTACCAGGCAGGCCCCGACCGCTTTCCCCGAATTAAGCGCCCTAGTGACGTCGAATGTAAATTTCGTTAGTGCATGGGTCGTCATATGTGTGAATCTGAATCCAAATTGTTGTTCAGGTATTATATTTTGTTCATCGCAGTATTTGGTCAGGTTCTTATTTATAACCACTTCGAACACTTTACTTATGTTCGATAGGAGCGAGATCGGTCTCAAATTTATCGGGATTGAAGAATCTGTTTTTTTTTTTTTGGGATTGGGATGAATTTAGCTTTCTTTCAAACCGATGGAAAGTGCCTGTTGTTCAATAGGTTGTTGAAAAGGATTGTATAGTATTGGATGTATTTTTTTGTGAGGTGTTTAAATGCAATATTTGATATTTCGTCATGGCCGAATGATTTTATTATTTAGTTTTCTGAAAATTTCTTTTGTCTCTCTGTAGTCAGTGAAGAAGTTTTTGACGTCTGTTGATGGTTCAAGTGCGGGGTTGTTCTCTGTAAACTCACAAACTGTGTTGCTTGTGGCTTTGTCTTAAGATATTTCGTTTTTTAGATTTACACATTCCTTTTCAATTTTCCTAGTGAGTTGGGTTTTTCTAGGAATCGTTTTGTTCATTGCCTCTCTTATATTGTCCTGAAGGTCATTCAAATATTTTTCAATGTCCTCGTTGTTTATGTTGTTGTGTTGGGGAATATTTAAATTATCTATTTTGTTTAGATATTTTTGAAATTTTCCAGTCTGTCTTTTTGTAGTTTAAAGGGTTCTCTTCCTAGTCCCTGTCTATTTCAATGGATCGGTTTGGGTCTAAAATGACCTCTGCCAGGAGTCCATTGTGGTCTGAGTCGTTTGGGATTGCAAGAATTTTGTTTTCTTTCGTTCTCCTCTCATTGAAATTTTAAACTATTACAAAAATAAAATTTAGATGCATCCTGGTCCCACCTAGAAATCAAATTTGCATGCATGTTTCGCTCTGGAGCAATTAATCAAAAAAGCCATTAGTGAGTGGTTGCCTATCTTCCAACAGCCAAACGCGGACTTTATTATCCTATGGGATCGACGAAGATTCCCAACATGTACTTACCGGTACGCGACAAGTGAATAAAATAATGTCAATGCCACGCACAACTTTCTTTTATCTAAGGAAAATTGTGTTATGTGTTGTCACACCAGATTTTTTGCGTCGGACCCCTCAGATAGTCCGTTCACAATTTATATTATATTTTTTTTTCGTTTGAATGTATTAATCAATTTTCAATATTATAAAAAATTAAAATACATTCATTAAATTGGCAATTAAATTCCATTTATTATCAGAGAAATTAATTTTTTTAAATTTATTTGACACTTCTAGCCAGAAAAATACAATATTATTTCGTATTAATAAAATGAAAATACCTAATATAAAGTTCATACAAGAATCGATGTTGAGACTTCAATGGAAATGCATGTTTCGAGATATCCTGAGTCTAAAAAATTGCGTTTCGTAATATTATCTGTTTGTCTAAATGTCTACATGTGAACAAAATTTCTCATAAACGAAAAAACGTACGAGACTGAAATTTTTTATTTAATACTCTTGTCGCATGTGCATCGAGGCTTTTCAAGAAAATCGACCAAAGATTTCAAAGATCACCCAATAAATAATTGATTTATGAATTTTAATCAAAATTGTTAGAGCGGATTTATCGAAAATCGAAAAAAAAAACTAAAAAAAGAACATCAGTTAAGTACTGGTACTCTTTGGCCGATTTTATTTAAAAGCTTCGAGGCGCATTCAACAAGGGTACCTAGATCAAATATAAAATTTCAGCCTCGTTTTCCTTTTTGAGAAATCTTGTTCACAGACACATACACACACAGACAGACCATTTTGTGAAACCCATTTTTTTAGACTTATTTTTAATGTACACGTCAAAGTAAATAATTTATGTATAAAATATGAATAGAATGTCATGGTTCAGGTTTTTGGAACCGGCCTATGGACATCGGTTGGAAAACACTGAACTCAATAAAAAAATACATAAAATCTCTTCTCTTTTAATGCAATTATAGATCTCATTATCCTCTGGCTACAAATATAAAGTCAAAAAAAGAAAGAAAAAAATTTTATAGAATAAATTTTTATTATATCTTGATATAAGGTAATGGTCAGCTTATTGGCGAAGTTCTCCGAAGGCCGGTAACGCAGCTAGTTACAAAAATATCTAAATCAACTTGCATCGATACCACTCTTACGAAGAAGGACCTGATCATTAAATATTTAAACATTAAGTGCAAGGACTTAAGATGCTATATGCCTAATGATCTTTTTTTTTAGTTCCTCTATACAAATGTGCGAGTTACAGCGCATTTCTCTGCTGCGTAAATTGAAATTAATGAACTTCAAATCCCAAAATATTCTTATTATAAACAAAAGAAAACAAAAAATGTCCATTAGTGTTACATTTATCTTATACATACATATTATTATGCATTATATTCATATTCAAATAACTTTCCTTTCAATAGGAAATCCCTATAAAATTATTATAATATAAAAATTCATATTCTTGGTTCGTTCGCGGGATTTTTATCCCCTGCAATCATTATTCTTAATTTGAAATTTGTATGTGAATGTCGAAGGGCGGTGGGCGATCTGAGTCTAAGTGTTGATACGGAATGCGGATAAATAAAAGACTCATTGAATTTCCTCCCATTGAATAATCGCCAACCCTTGCTGATAAGGAGGGGGGGTTAAATTGAAAAGCAATCGAACTCGAATCGAAAGATATCGTCCGGATCAGGATGCTAATGCACCACGAGACGAGAACAATGTTGGATTGCTTTGCTATTCGAGGCCAGGGCAGATAAGAAATTTTAAAGCAGATGAAAGGAATGGTAAAAACATGATCTCTATTTTCTCCATGAGGAGATCAAAATACGGTAACATCTTTTCTTGAGAAAAGAGAGAGCAAAATAAAAGGATCATTTATTTTTCTCTCAATAAAAATTTTATCATTACTTTAGCATAAGGGTGCAAACACTCGTTTATACACCTTTAATAAACAAATATAAAAAACTTGGAAACGATTAATGCAAATGGCCCGAAATTTATTAATGCATTTTCATATCAATGTTCTTGCTAAAAATAACATTCGGCGGAGTTTGTGCGAATGAACCCTATCGATGTTTAGCTCCTCTGACCTCTTTTTTCCGTTCGATTCGGCACCTTATATAAGAGCATTTTTGGCAGTGTAGAAAGGCTCTTTTTTCCTTCATTCTTTCTTTGAATATTGATAATTTATCCGCATTCGGCTTTAACATTTAAGCGAAAATTATCCCGGCTTTTGTATTTTTCGTAAGGAATTTTTGGTGACCTCAATTTAATCATAATCTCTTGTTCGAGCATTTTTTGTCAACTCATCCAAAAGCTACTCTTTCTCTTTCTGACAAGGACCTCCTATGGGGCTGCCCGTGTCCTCTGGGCTCTGGGTAACGATACTGGAGGATTTAAGGCCGAAACGCCTTGTTTAAATTATTGTTGGACCTTTTTTCACTTGTCTCATTTCATCCCCTATATTAAGGCAAGCTTTGGGAAATCTTGCGCCCCCCCGTAATATATTCGTGACCTTTAGTTCTACTTATCTTACAATTATATTTCCAATAAAGGCCGGTCCTTTTTCTATATATTGGATTGATATTGTAAAATATTTTGCTCCATAGGAGACCATACCTATAGTCTACCTATTAATTTGAAGGCTTTAATAAAGAGATTAAAATAATAAAATCTTTGATTGTAATTATTAGTCTTTCACTAAAAGTAAAAACTGGCTTGGGATTTTTTTTCTTAAGTTATTAGACCTTCATAAAGTTTTGGTAAAACTTATCTTTCTTGTTCGACTTGATTTATTGTAAAAAAAAAAAAAAAAAAAAGGTAAAATTTAATTTTCATTGTCTGTGACTTTCTCTTGTATTACATATTAATTTACACTTTTTTATAATTGAATCTTTAAACTTTTTTTTTCCTTATTTTGGTTTCAATAATGAGATTTTTTCCCTTTGTGCTATTCGACGCCCCTCTAGGAGGGGGCGCACTCCTAAGGGTACAAACGCTGTGCTTCACCCTTAAAAGGGGAATTACATTTTTTCTCTGATTATTTGTAAGATTTTCTCTTTTGTTGTCAGCTCAGAATTCACAGATGAGGCAAATTTTTTATAATTTTGGATTCGTAAATATAAGAAATAATATTTGGCACTTTTTTTTATTTATTCAATAAAATTGTAAATTGCCTTTATAATAAAAGTAAATTTCTCTTCTTTTTGCCTTTAGTTTTGTTTGTTTTTAGTCCTTTCGGCATAGAGACTTTAAACAATTAAAGCATCTTTTTTGTAAAATTTAATTAAAAAATATTTATTAATATTATTTTTTTTATTTTAAGTCTTTTTCGGCATCTGTGGCCATTTAAACTCCGTCCTTATTTATTTATATTAGCCTATATAATATGAATAAATTTTTGTCGCTCAGGACGGGAAGTGAACCGCTGACCTTTGGTATGTGAAGCAGACCTTCAGCTCTGCACCATGGGACAGGGCATTTATTAATTATTAATAAATGTTATGGAATGATAGTTTAATTAGCTTAATATAAAGAAATAAGGCCTTAGTCTAAATGGCCTCCTTAAAAAATAGCTTTATTCGTTAAAATGATAATAATAAAGCATGATAAAATATAACCCAGGCTTGAGCCTGAATCCCTAGGGTGATTCGGTATTCCATTTTAATCTTTTGGCACATGCTTAAAAAATCCTAATCTCATTTATTATCATTTTCTAAATTAAGCTCAGAATAATCTTGCGAGGATGAATTTAATAAAACGCGAATTATTATTTTAATCTGTGATTAATTTATCTTCATGTTAAATACATTTTAAATATAAAAAAAAATTGAAAAGTGTAAGGAAATATCACACAGCGTTTCACTTGCCTGTATTTTCTATGTTGAGTATAAAAAAAATTACATTACTATAAATAATTATCCTCGGAGATTTGCTATGGAGAGGCAGGATTCTCAGGCAAGGTAAGAAAATTTGGAGTAATACTCCTTTTAATTAGATATTTCGATATCACTATAAACTATAATCTTATAACAACAAAATATCTACATTAAAAATTTACTTACCTTGGCTGAGAGTCCTACCTCTTATTATAATAACTTAAGTGTCATCTTCAATCAAAATTTGCTAGGATATTAATTAAATTTATTTTTATGATAATGAAACAGTGATTCTCTAACTGTTTGAACTGACAGCGATAGAACATCTAAATGACCCATAAGGAAGCAATTAGGATTAATTAGTAACTCTATCTGGAGAAATTCTCTTTAATTTACACATTTTGAGACAAAGAAAGATTCTATTATAAATTGAGACATTTCATGAAATTTAGATCATTGTTTTTGCAATTCGCAGTTGAAAGTAAAACGAGAGAGAATTTATTCTATCTGTAAGTTAAATACCTGCATACATGTTTAAATTTTGCCAACGTCATGAAATTTAATCTCCTTGCTTTCGTCAACCATTTCTCTGGAATACTTATGGGTAAATATATACAAATGTAAATATTTGTAAAAAAAAAAAGTGAAATTTCATAAAAATCTGTTCAACCGAATTTGCGCCACCTGTGTTCATGGAGATAGACCGACATCACTTTATTGATTCATGCTACAAAATCCCCTCCGTTATCTATAAACATGTCTTTTTCCTTTCCAAACGAGTTGGGTAGAAATATTATAATTTAAATCCACCGAGGACAATATTTAGGAGAAATATTTTTTATATTAATATATTCTCAATTATTTTCCATTTATCTAATTCAATAAATGGTCACAATTCACCGTTTAAGCTCCTAAAAAATAACATTGATCTACTAAAATTTAAAAAAAAAAACATCCGCCTCTGGAAATAGATTGGCCTCATTTATTGTGTTTATTCAAATCAATGCGGCAAAGTTTGAACATTCCGTATTTATTACTCAAATACCCATCAGGGATGTTTATTTATAGGTTCGGCCGTTGTTTCGCGGTTTTTGGTGAAGAAAGGAACCTTGGGAATTTCTTAAGCCTCTCTGGGATTTTAAATAGCACCGTGGGGTTTTTATGTTTATTGATTAAATAAAAAATGGATATAAGAAGAGATTTGGTGGCAGTTATTCTTGGGAGAGGGCAGATTCAGCCAAAATAAAAGCTTTTAGTTAGTCTTTATATTACAATCGATTTTTTTGGGCTGAGGATGAGATAATAAATTTGTCTCGAAACGTCTCCGAGATCGACAAGCTTATAAAGGCTTTTATTTTGGAAGAACCTGCCCTCTTCCAAGAATAAAAAATGAATATTTTTTTCCCTAAAATATAAGAGAAGATCTTTCTGGGTTGCAGAAATTAATTCTAATTTTGGTAGACAACACAAAGGACCAATCTCACTAACTGCTTTTTTGTTCACTTATTCCAGAGCTCTTCTAGAGCAGGCCACACATTCTCTAAATTTCTATGAAATTTTAACAACTGCGTTTAGGAGATATCTGGAGCAATCAATTTAAAAAATCCGTGTGAGTTTGTCGTTGGGGTTGCCTACCTTTCAGCAACTAAACACGAATGAATTTATGCACTTTGGAATTGATATAATCTAATTATATGCTTATTTCCAAGATCGAAACGTTTCAATAAAATCTAATTATTTGGCTAACGGTCTCATCATTTGCAAACACTTCATATACTAATAAATCTAAATCCACAACCGAAATATTAATAATTATATTATTTATCTTTGAAAAGTGTTTATAAATCCAATGGCTCTACCTAAATGTGTATAATAAAAAAAAACTTTGAAAAATGGCGATCTTTTTACAATTTTGTTTCCCCCGATTTTGACTTTAGTTGACTTAACAGTTAAAACCAATGTGCCGGTACTTTTCGCCACCGCCTAAGCGTCACGGCTTAATCTGAGTTAATTTTTTATTTATCGAATAACTAGCTGCGCAGTCTGCTTTCTCTTTTGCTGAAAAATTTTTTGCCTCTCTTTTTTTCCGCATCTTATAAAAGAAAGTAATTGAAAAAAAAAATCATAACCTAAAGCTCCCTCAACCTTTTAACCCAGAGGGAAAAAATTCCCTAAAAATCCATCCAATAGTTTCGAAGTCTACACATTACAAACAGACAGAGAAACTTTGACTTTTATTTAATAATATAGATAGCCCGGAGGGCTAAGACCTCCAGGATCACCTTTGAATTCTAGTTTTCCTAATTTGGATCCTTTTACATCTTTAAAGCGGTCGTATAATTAGTTTTAATTATTGAAAAGAAAATTAATATTTATAAATTTAGACTAATTAAATTGTTAGAATTTTTTAGTTTAATACCCCTTAAGAGAGTTATTCCCAAAATAAAACTTAACCTTCAATTTAAAAAAAAAAAAAAAAAAAAAAAAAAAAAAAAAAAACAAGAAATTTTCTAGGAAAAAAAAAATAATCAAAATTCGTTAACTAGTTTCGGAGTTCATGCGTTTTAAACAGGAAATTAAAAATTAAAATAATTAAATCTCATAATTATTATTCCATAATTAATGATATATATTAAATTTTAATTTTTCAAATTTTGCCTTTTATATGGATAGAGAATATTTGTAATTACATCTTTTAAATAATTCATTTTATGCCCTCGCTTATAATTTTAAAAACTTTTTGTTCTGCATGAAATGAATAATCAACTTTTAATGTTTAAAGGATGATACTTAAAGAATATTAAGATAAAAACAACAATATTTATTAAAATCTTTAATTTAACAAAAACAGTTTTTTAACTAAAAATAATAAACATTCTACGATTTAGAAGTTACAATCTTTATTATAATTAATAATACAAACAAAGAGGAAATTTCGGAGAGAAAAAAAAAAATTACTTACTTGATAAACGCATATAATAAAAATAGCCAAGTAAACACTCTACCTAGCCGAAATTAATCGTACTTCATTTAAAAAAAAAGGCAACGAATTTGCAAAACTTTTCCGCCTTTCTTAAACAGGGCTACCCCTAGACCCTGAGATGTAGAGCGGACCCATCTTATATTCCTTAACAAGCATGTATATTTTGTTTATTTTTATTGCTAATTTTTTAGGACTTTTATGTTATGATATTTATATAAATAAATATCGTTCTGTTTTTTTTTTACTTAAGAAAAAGAGTCAAAGGTATTAAATAATTTCAGTTTCTCTTTGTGATGACGTGGGTTTTTTTTATCTCATATCCAATTTTTTGAGAATAAATCCACTTCCTCTAAACAGATTGTTATAGAATTTGGTCCAGGACTGGAAACAAACGTCATAAATATTAAGTTTCAAAGTATTTGATGCATGGGATGCTGAGAAAACCCTGGTCCTCTGAATTGGATTAACCCATCTCTAGATTAATCAGGATTTTCTAAATCAACAATCACCCACATGCAGTAGGGAAATTAAAAACGAATAAACAAATCATTTATTTCTTCTACGGTCCTGATTTCAAAATAATTTTGTTATTAAACGTGAAATTCATTTTCTGCTGAATGATGAAAGAAAGAGATTATTACTATTAATAATTTTTTTTTTGTTTTATACAAATATTTGTTTGCTTAGATAAACGAGTGCCAAACTCATTTGAACGTGCGGTCCACGTTCTATACAAATGTCGAAAGGAATCCGCTAAAAATAATAAAAAATTTTTTTTTTTAAGTCTTCGGCTTCTAAAGCCATATAGACTTTAAACGATATAGAATATATATTTTTTCATGATGAGATGGGTGGCTATACACAGGTCAGAGATATGTGAAAAAGGAGGAAGTCAGCCAGTAGGGTAACCTCTATCGAAATAAAACTCCTTTTTTAATTATGAAACGTTTCGACTTTAATTAGATAGAGCCATCATCATTCATTAGGGCTGAAAAGAGCAATGAAATTAAAAACACAACAAATTTACAAAATAAATTTAAAATAATAAACTTAAAGTATATGCAGATTCAATGTATAAAACATTAAAATCGCAGATAGAGTTGTATATTACAATACAAAATTATATAAAACATATATAAAGTGTATATAGATAAATTAATGCTCATCAGCCCTCATATGGCGAAGTCTTCAGAAAGAATAAAAATTATTTATCAACTACAAGGAATAAAATAATAAATATTGGGAATTAACGATTCCGGTGAGATCGCTGACTCATAATACAAATATCAAAAAAGCCGAAATCTTATTAAGTAAATCTTTTCTTTGACCCCAAGAAAATTATATTTATATAAACATATTATTTAGAGATTTTTTTTTTTACATTTTATAATTTTCTATTCTAATTTTTTTTTTAATGCAATCTGGCCATCAGCATTTTGTAAAATAGACATATAACAATTACTAAATCCTATACAATCAGTCTGATAGATGAGAGCTCTATGGCCATAGGCCAATGAAGCATTTTTTCAGCTACCAGACTTTTACATGTATTGTCTATTTTCATCAGAAATATGGCTCCCCCAAAATCGAATCCATGCTTTCTTTGTCTCTATGGTATGGTCACTAAGGGCAGTTGAATATTATGTTAATAATAAATTATGAAATTATTAAATGAATATTATGTTACATATAATTTTGTATTGTAATCCGAGCCCACCCCCTTGGCTTTTAAGGTTATCAATACTGATAATATCAATATCTTTAACCTCTCAGTCACGGGTTAAGGGGGGGGGGGGGGGGGGGTTGTTAAAAATATTTAATTTAAAAGGGGGGGGAGGGGGTGGGGGGTGGTGGGGGGGGGGGGGGGGG
>JAAAKE020085179.1:0-22439 GCA_010014785.2 Anisolabis maritima | reverse complement strand
TGTATTTGTGTTTGATTGGACCTAGCCACCGAGGACTTGTGCCTCTAAGCAGGTCGTAAATAAATTTATTTATTTTAAAGACAGATAAAATATTTTTTTGGGGTAGGCGTACTATGTTACGAAAATTATAAGAATACCATGAGTTAAAAAATTAAAATTCATTGAAATAGAGACCTTGTATTAATAAAATGTCCTCTAATATAAAATTTTATATAATAATATTCAAATAATTTTAATTTTATTACCTTAACTTTGATATTTTGGCCTATATTTTAGAGATTTTATTATAATCTTATAGCCTCTATAATAAATCCAATCCAGAAGATCTCAGAAATGTTCGGGGTTCTTAAACTAAGGTCCCCAGGGGACCGCGAAGCTGGTGGACAATTTAAAAAAAATATTTGATATGTTTTAGATCTTGACTTTACAGTCAAAGTAATTTGGGGTCCAGGACAAAACAAATTTGAAAGGGAATCCGTGATTAAGAACTAGACAAAGAATTTTGTTATATTTTTGGATTAACCAAATTACTGGTTTGATGAAAAGGAGGTCCGGTGAGCGAATTTAAAAAAGAGGCAAGTCTTTTCATTCATTAACATTAAAATTATGTTTTCGAGAGATCGATAGATAAACTATAAATTTATTACTTACTCATGTCAATTAGTTTCTAATAATTTCTTCCACTACTCTGTGAATGAAAGAAAAATATAATGAAATGCATGCAGCACGCAAATGCAAGGAGCAATTTGTGTGTTTTCATTTCCTAATTCACCAGTTGATGTGGAAATTTTTATTTGCCTAATTGTTTATATAAGTAAACTGCCCCTAAGTGGGAAATCTGAGTAATAAAAGCTGTGTGTGAATAGAGATTGGGGGTATAATTCCTTTTATTTGACCTCAACTCTGATTTTAAAATAAAATGAGTTATGTTAAGTTTCTTTCTCTTGAAAAATTTTCTAAATATTTATTATCTGCTCCATTCAAATAATTCTTCTATTTTTAGAATGAAGACGAAGGAATCCAATGAATAATAATAATAATAAATAAAATCATTATTTGCCCAAAATACATTTAAATTTTCAGTGAATTTTTACTTTCTCTTATCTATATATGAAATTTATAGTGAGAAAGTATTGAGATCGCAAAAAAAATTGATTCTAGGCAGTCCGATGGCTTCCATTTGATTTAAATAAGTATATATTATATATCGTTTAATGTGTATATGGCCTCAGATGCCAAAAAGGTAAAAAATATTTGGAGTGTGAGTAAGCACATCACACGTTGAATTCTAATCTAAAAAACTTTTTGAGAAAATCTCACAAAACTAGAACAAGTACTATCACTTGGTGCAGAGAATGGTTTATTAAAATTATAGATGTGGGGAGGAACCAAACCTGCCGTTTGAAAAGGAGAAGGTGCGAAAGAAAGGAAATAACAAAAATGCCAGTCATAAAGGCCCATGCACTCAAACTGGTACATCACTTTTCATATTTAAATAAATATTAATTTTTACCTACTATAAAAACTAGCCTCGGTGAACTTGCAAATAAATGCACAATGATAAAACAACAAAAGATAATATTTTATAAATAGGCGTTGTTATTTATTTATTTGGTTAAGAAAAATACGAGACTCTTTTTACGATAAGCCTAAAATAATAAATATAAAATTTTTTCAAGGGCCTGGAGCATTTCTCTCCAAGGTCTTGAATTTTATTTCACAAAATATTAGTGATCCATTTATTGATTTACAAACAAATTTATCATCTCTTTAAAACAATATACTCTCGCTGAGGGAGTAGGCGACTCTATTTAAATTTTATAAATTAAATTTTTAAATTTTAATAATAAAATTTTTGTAAATGTATACAAATGATGATAAGAACTCATTTTGGAATTAAATAAAAATTTTTCGACTTTTTGAAATTGATGAGTTTCATATATATTTAATATATTGATTATATTAATTTAAATAAATAAGGACCGAAGGCATCTAAATGTCCAAAAAAGACTACAAAACCCCGAAAAGAGAAAAAATAAAACTAAATGGAGGACAGACTTGCCAAATATTGTAAATATTTTAATAACTGAAAATGAAGAGACACTTAATTTTATTTTATTTTATTATGCCCCGTTATGCTGATGTTTCGATCTTGGTCAAGACTATCATCAGAGTTATACAACACAACAATGCAATGTATTCTTAATAATTGTATAAGTACATAAATAATTCTAAATTACATTTTAAAATATTCAGTGTTACTTTTAGGTTTGTTTTTTTTTTAAATTTTTATTCAGGTCAGGCTACTAGGTAGGCCATGCCTTAACGCACATTAATTACAAACTCAATACAAATACAAAATTAAAACAATATAAATACAATATTAAAACAAAACCAATACAATATAAACTTGATACCTTTAGGGTTGTTGGTATGCATACCATATATATTCATATGTAACGATAATTTCAATTATTTACAATTATTATAATACTAGCCACCAGTCTTTTTTCTTCACCTTCAATTCTACATCAGCTATATATATTCATATTATTTGAATATATTATTACTAACATTTATTTGGGTTCCGATAAAAATTTAATTAAACCAATCTATAATAATATAAATAAATATGGATGGATAAGAAAACTATTTTTAAGTTTTTTCAACATCTGAGACCGTTTATAATTTTCGTTCTCGAGGGGGTTTGGCCTGTGCCTCTGTAAAATCTTTTAAGTGTCCCCTAACCAACGTCATTTGGGCTTGTTGGTTTAAGAGTTAAATAAATTTTAAATATATAATAAATTTAATAAATATATATTTATCCTCCAACGACTGGAAACGATCCAATAACTCTTATTTTTTTTATTAAAAACTAATTGTGAGATTTAATTTTTTTTTTAAATTAACATTTGTTTTTCTGTCGAAGATATTTTTAGGAATTCCTTTTAGGGGAAAATTTTTTATCCAGATATGATTATTCATTTAGGTGGGGATGCCGATATATATTAAAAAGAAAAGGCAGCCGAAAGCGAACGGCTTATTATTATGAGGTCGGAGTGGTATTGTCTTTGCGGGGGTTGATTGGCTCTTATTCATAATCGGAAATGTTGGTCATCAAAGTGAGAAGTGTGTGGTGTCCTCCGGTTTGAGGACTTTTGCCCTGTCGGCCGACCTTCCAATCTGTTCTGACTCGATAGTCAATCAACTATATAAACGAGTATTCCTGGGTAAGATATCGTCAGTTGTTAACTAACAGTTAGTGAGTGCTCACTTACTTCTTACACCTGCACTTCGTAGTGTTTTTTGGATTGTAATCACCATCATGAAATCGGTGAGTGTTGGCATTGGGGGACAGATAAGCCTTCGTCTTCAATTCTCTCTCTCTCAAATAAGATTCCAACGTAAGAGACATTGTAAAGGTTGGAAAACTCGGAGCATTAAATAAAATCTAATCTAAAAAAAAAACACCCAAAAATTAATTAATTAAGTTTGTCGATGTTTAAGTAGCCAGCAAGGATCAAATAAAAAGCAATTTTTTTATTTGGGCTTATCGACGTTTCGGGCCGCTCATTGTTCCCTTCATCAATTATTTGATAAACGGACACAATTTTTTATATTCTTTTTTTTGGCGTATTCAGAGTATCTCAAATGATTCGACAGCATTGATTCAAGGAAATATTTTTAAGAATGAGAGAAATGTCGTTAAAATTATCATTGCTTCACCGGACCGGTAAAGGTCAAATTTGCAAATCAATCTATTTTATTCAATTCAATTTGATTTGCTGTTTTAGTTTAACTCGCCCCCGCCCCCCATCGCTTAAAAAGTTAATCGTAAGACTCATCACTAACTCATTAGCATCAATTAAACGGAATTTAGGGAACTTGGGGAGGAGGTGCTCGCTCACCCCTTGGCGCACCTCAAACACCTGCAACTGTCAGGCACCTCAATTAAGATTCGCACTCTCTCTGCCTTCATTTTCAGTTTAATAGAAAGTGGAAGCGGTGGGGTGGGGGTTACATGTAAACTGATTAAAATAAATTAAAACAAACTCTAGAGGATTTTTTTTTTAAAACCTTTTTTTAATTAAATCTTTCTATTTCGACATTTTGTTTAAATCAATTGACACATTCACAAAAGGTGGATTGTATATGTCTTCTAAAATAAATTACAAAATGAAATTTCACTTGTCTCGAGCCCATCTTAGGCGGACGATGCACTTAGTACAATGCAAAAATATAATTAATTAAAATTTAATATAATAATTGTGAGATTTCATTAATTTGTTTTTAATTGTCATTTTCCATTACTTACTTATGGGTTTTCTCTTAGGAATTTCAAAAATAACCCCTCCAAGAGGTTGATAGAATTTGATTATTCGTTTGGGAATTGCCGGACAAACACATCTCTACTTTGAGTTTTATGGGGTTTAGGGTTTCCTTTTTCTCTTTTCTCTCTCGAGGAGATAGAACGAAAAGTCCCCGATATTAAGATTGTTATTTGAATACACCAGAAGGAATCAACTCAATGATACAATATCTTTTTCTTGACTCTGCTTTTGAATATGCATTTTGTTTATTATTGTTTTAATTATCATGTGTTTTCATTATTTATTTTTATTTTCTTTTTTTCATTCTCTCTCGGTAATTAAATTTTCTGTTGAGAGATAAAATCAATAAATAACATATATAGATTTTTTAATGTTGATATATATTCTTTTATTTACCTTACTATAGATATACAGATATCAGCATTTTCTTTTTCTAGATTAGTGAAAAAGTTCTTGTTTCATGTTCCAATGTTTTTTTTTTTTTTTTTGAGGGAAAAGCCTTAAAGGCTTAAAAACCCTCAATCCTAACAAAAAAAATTATTCCCCGGTTGGTTACCCCCGGTGTATCGTGCACTAATGACACACACCATTCCCTATCGCCGATTTCGGGTTCTCTAACCCATTCCCGGTCACCCTCCTCAGTTCCTCCCCCGTCCCTTCAATATGGTGTCTCGTCTAGGACAATAAAATTAAAATTTAATAGTATAATAATGATGGAATTTAAATATTTAATTTATTATTAAATAAATTGTTTTTGTTAAATTTAACCTTTTAATAAAAGAGATTCAAGGGAGAAATTTATTTATAATACAAAATATACGTACTTATTTACCTTAGGATTTCTTCATCAGATTCATTTAATATTTTAGAAAGTTAAAACAAATTAGTCATCATCATCATCATCATTAGTGAATCATTCATTGAACTATACACTTGACATTGAATTTAACGAACAGAAATCATTCGAAATAAACACCCAACAAAAGTGAAAAGGATTTGTCTCTCCTGAATGAATATCATCACTCTATTAGAAAAATATCAGCTTTTATTTAAACAATATTCAAAAGAGAAAAATAACTTGTTGAATAAATATTACTAATGAAAATAAAAGCGTAGGGCATTCACTGAATTTTAGAAATATCATTTTTACAATAAAAATACAATAAAAATTTTATTGAGCGCCCTACGCTTTTCTTTTTATTAATCATATCTTTTTTCTTTTTTTTTTAAAGTTCTCTTTTCTTTTTAATGTATTTTTAAATTAAAGGGTTTTAATTTTTTATAATGATTTTTTTTCGCGACTGTTGCAAAGGCAATACCAAGTTGTCGCGTTCACCACCTTGAACGTTTCAATCGTTTTTTTTTTTTTCTGATATAAAAATGTTAATGTTAGGGCATCCGTAAATTTTGATATTGTTGAAATATTCATATAAAATGAATTATCAACATTAATAGAAGAGCTAACGAGTAATTTGGGAGGAGGGGGATATATTGAAATACGATGTACAAACACCTCGATAGCCAAATAGGAAGGAAGGACATTCGAACAGAGCCAGCCAGCCAATCAGGCACGTGAAATTTCAAATAGCTTCCATGTGGTTGCTTCTTGTTAATTACATGTGGATTCCAATCAGCCACCCCCTCTAACACAGAGAGACAATATTCATTCCCCTTCAAAGTTGAATTAATAGCTCTCTCTCTCTCTCTTCCTCTCCAACTTAATGATTCAGTCAATAAGATAATCAAGGAAAAGATGTTCAGAAGACTGATGAATTGATTAAGTCCTTTTTCTTTAAATTTAGAGCAATGGATGCTGAAGGCCACAAATAAAGAAAATATTTGTATGAGAGGTGCATAAATCCGTTCGTCTTCGCTTACTAGAAGGAAGGCCACCCAAATGGCACACACCATTCCCTATCGCCGGATTCGGGTTCTCTAACCCATTCCCGGTCACCCTTCCCAGTTCCCCCCTCCAATATACATGGCCAGCAATGTATGTCTTTATAACGAGCGAACTTGGAAACCACTCGCGGGATTTTAATGGATATTTTTCACAGAGCATACACTTTTGCGATGCTGTTTCAGCTATTATTTATTTTAGATCCTGGTTTATATTAACAAAATAAGAAGCTAATGAAATGAGAATGTTATCTTATCACCTAACCAAGAAAATTGTTACGAAAGGGCCTAGTTCAATAAACAAGGGCCATGGCCTTCGGGAACATCGCCGAAGGCTACTTGTTGATAATTCCTCAATTTATTTGAATACATTTTTTTTACTTTTATCTTCAAAATAAATTACACGTATTATTTTCCTTTATTTAACTTTTTTTTTTAAATTTATTTTTTTGTTTTCAATCAAAAGGAAAAAAGATAACTTATCGTATCTTTTCTTGTTAGTTCTTACTGGTTATTTCGTATTAAAATTTTATTTTTATAATATTAAAAGTGATTGTGTATATAGACTTGATCGGCTCGATGAATACTAACAAAATTCTTTTTTTTGTCTCTTCTTGGGTCATATAGAGCTTAAACAATACAATGTATATATATAATATTTATTACGATACAAATTGGCTGGGAACCGACTCATATCGGCTTTGACCTTATCAATATTGGCAATTTCAAAACTTTTATCTTTAGTAACAATCGACTGGAAGTAAGGATTTGAAATTCTAACTTAAAAATTTAAAATATCTTCTGAAGTATTAATTTTAGCGAAATAATGCTCATATACAAAAATACTTTAATCATTATTTTAACAATAAAAGTTTTTATATTTTTTACCAAATCTCTAGGGATTTATTAATATAAGAAAGTCTTGTGTCATCATTTTATTAATCAAAAAACGGGCCTTTAATTAAATGTTAATTTTTCCAATCCGATGACGTCACTTCTCCAGTAAACAAATCGAGATAAGGATGACAAAGGGCCGGACATAGAGCAGGAATTGGACCCATTCCTTGGCCTTGGAATGGCGTCAGAAGGCATTGAATGAGTTGCATTCAGATTGCTTCTATTCTCCCGCCATGCAGAAACCAAAAGGAGTTGATCCTTTTACCTTCCTTCTCCCTGGTTAATTTTGTTTTGGTGAACAGCCAATTAAAAATGAACGAATAAAAAAAAAACGTCCTCTCAAGGATAACGGTCATAATAATAATAATAATAAAATAATAAATAACTAAATAAAAAAATAGATTTTTGGTCAAAATTACGAAATCAATTTTCAATTAAATAATAACGTTATAACAATTAAACAAATTCAAAAAAGTCTTAAGTTCGATTGAACTCAAAAAAATACGAAAATTACTAATAAAGTACTGCTTAAATAAGTCAGAATGAGTTCTAAACGATTTAGCACTAAATGAGAGTAGAATAAAGAGATCTATTTTCATAAAAATCGGTTATTAAATAATATTCTCGAAAAATCATGTTTTTCAGACTTCAAAAATTATTATAGCCTAAATCTATTTATTATAATTAATTTAATGTTCTTTCCAGATGCTCTTCACTTGCGTCTTAGCTCTCGGCTTGGCCGTAGCTCAGGGTTTACCAGGATTCTCTGACGATCCTTCATACTTTACCTCTTTTGGTCCATCAGCTTCCGGTTTTTCAGCACCCAGAGCACTCACCGATACCGGTAATCATCATTTATTCTAGTAAATTTAAAATATGTAACCGGCGTCACCTGAGTCTCATCTATAATGAATTTTTCACCCCCTCTGTTGAGGGTCACTATGGTAGGGTTCAGAATTCAATGGAAAATAAATGCGTTTTTGTTTGTCTTTCTTCTATAGTATTGGAGGTATTTATTAATTAAATCCTTGGAAATGGGGAGGGTGACCGGGAATGGGTTAGAAAACCCGAAACCGGCGATAGGGAATGGTGTGTGCCATTAGTGCAAGATACACCAGGGGTAACCAATCGGGGAATGATTTTTTGGTTAGGATTGAGGGTTTTTAAGGCCCCCCCTCCCTCAAAAAAAAAAATTAATTAAATCAAAAATTTTGTTCATTTTCGCGACGTTGCCAACTCCCTCATAACCAAATGACAATATACTAATATTTTGGATACAGAATTTCGTCCTTTTTCTACTATTGTATTATACATTTCTCTATCTCTTTTCGTTTACGAGCTATAACGGCGCAATTCTTACCTTCCAAATGACGTCACAATACAATTTTTGAGCATCCTTAGTAATAAAATATCCAATTCTTTTGTTTTTCTTTATCTATCCCTCTTTTTTTTTTATTCTATAATAATACACTTGCATTTAATAGATAAATCATAAGCATAAATAATTGCATGAAATACTAATTTTATGCTCCATGATCCGGATTTCATTATAAAATCAATCTTAGCCTCTCTCTCTAAATTCTTTTAAAAAGCTACAATTAAAAAACCATTATTCTTTGAAAACTTAAGAAATATATAATCTAATAAATTTATTTCACTTTGAATATGAAAGGTTACTATCTTTTGACGACTTTAAAGTCAGCTGGCTCAGGTGAGCATAACGAAATTATAAAAGTAGCCAAACAAAACTGATATCTGTAGCAAATAAAAAAAAAATAAACTCATAAGTCAATAAAAAATTAATGAATGAAATGAAAATGGTATTTATTGTGTGCAAGAAAAACGAGAGTGATGACGTCAGGCTCTCTAGTATCACCCAAAAAAACAAGTCATTCCTCTTAAGATTTGAACGAAAAATTCCCTACATATCATTCGATATCTGAGTGAATAAAGAATCCGATGTGTAAACCACCTTTCTCTAGTGTTCGATTTCGGGTTAATCGATTTTAATGAAATATTTTGTGAAGAATAAATATATAGTAAACTAAAAGACAATTGAATCCAAAATTTGACAATGTCTGAAGGTTCAGGCGTTCTAGTGTTAAGGAATTAATAAATAACCATTCGAATATAGAACCTTGGTATTTTTTTCCTCTTTTTTTCATTCTCCTTTAAATAAAAAGTGAACGAATGTCGCCCAAAGGTTCTCCTCTCTCTCTGGCAATGAAGCTTAGAGCAATTACCACCAGCATTTTTTTATTACTCTCTCTCTCTCAATTTTAATTATGATATAACAAATTTTAAATTCCTGAATATATAATAATATAAGGAAATAAATAAAAAAAAAAAAATAATTTTCCTTAATTTTATAAAAAAACAAACTTCATGCTTTGTTGAAGATATCGTTGTTTTTTTTTTTTATGTAATTTAAAAAATCGAAAATTCCGGATGAAAATTAATATTTAAAATAATGCGGAAATGAAATGAAATTGAATTTGTGTCGGTTCCTGAGGAAGACAGGAGAACGGTATGACCTGTCTATCAGCCAGTCTACTTTTGTTTTACATAACTCTTTAAGTGTTTAGAAGAAATAATCGCGCTACATTATTTAAATTATTATATTAAGTTAAATTAAATGGAAAGGAGACAGCCGAATTTCTTATTTAGCCACTTTTAGCCTAATATTTTGGCATGGGTACAAATTAGAAATTTTTATACAAATTTGGGTCAAAATACCAAATATATTAGGAGGATACGAGCGTCAGATAATAAATAATATACAAATGGAGGCTCAAAGAGTATGTAAATATATATTTTAAGTCTTTTTCGGCATCTGAGGCCATTTAGACTTATTTATTTAAATAAATTTAAATAAATTTTGTCGTTCCACTGACCTTTGGCGTGTGAAGCGAGACTTTTACCTCTGCACCATATATATTATTTATTATGACGCCTTCATTCGAACGTAATTATCAAACATTTTACACCAAATATGCATATATATAAACAAGATTTTGTTTAAAAGTTTAAATGTTCTAATTTTCCAAATTAATTTTTGTTGGTGAAGAGGCCAAGTGGCCCTTTACGTGAGGAGGTACTTTTTCTTAGGCTAGGAATTTAAGCCGTTTTTAAATTGTTCTTAAATTTATGTCTTAAATAAGATGCACACAGGTAGCTACTAAAATTGTATATGTAAACCCCTAATTGACTTTAAATTCCCATGCAAATAGAGAGAGAGATTTAATCTTGCAATCTTTGAGAGAATAATAATAATAATAATAATAATTACATCTTCATTTAGACGGGTTTTTCAGAGTAATAAATTCACAGACAATTCACATACATAAAATTCATTTAAATGTGTACAATACACTCTCATAAGATGTCTAAATATTTTATGACTAAATTTAAAATTGTAGGCAAAATAAAACCCGTCTGAGAACGACATAGTATTTTGTAATTAAAAAAAACTATCAGTATCTTAAGGTTTGAGACAATCAAAAAAAAAGAAAAAAATTTCTGGTAGAGACCAAAAGAAAATTTATTTTTTAATATTATTAGTCCCTGAGCACAGGTAGAGTTTTTCTTTTTCTTCATTTATTCGCTGAAGGCCAAAGCCATTTTTTACAATTATTATAGATAGTAAAATATTTTACAAGTATAATAATACAAAACCAAAAAACAATCTCCATCTGTTATTATGCCCTTTGATCAATATTTTGAACCTCACTTTGTTTAAAAAATGTTTCTGGACTTTTATGGCGATATAATAATAATAATATAATGCGGTATTATTTTTTAGGTATAAATTTCTTTGGTTACTAGAGTAGTTCTTGGTTCATGATCTAGTCAGGTCGGTGGTTAGCTTCCCTTTCTGAGAGATGAAAATATATTAGCTATCAAATAATCTAAATATGGACGAAAAAAAAATATTGTAAAAACAATTGAAGCTTTAGAAATAGGTCAAAATCGCTTCTCAGCCCTTTAAGTTAAAAACATGGCGGAACATTGCGAAGTGTATGTAGCTTAGTTGGTTGGTTGGTTGCATGGCTCGGGGTTCGGCTTGTACTTATCTTGCAACATGAGCAGAGCCTCGAGCATTGCTATTGTTTGCATTTGTTTGTTGGTTCAGTTACGAGAGGTATCTCAATTAATGTAAGTTCTATATTCTTAAATTACTCATCGAAAATAGTTTTTGAATTCTTCTAACAATTTCTATTTCGCTCCCATTTTTTAGACCACCGTTTTTTAATTTTTCACTTTTCCACCCTGCAATTGTTCTTTCGATATCGATTTCACTATCCAAAATGAACTCCATTCAAATCATTGTTGGCGATTCGTTTTAAAAAGCCTTTTTTTGCCGAACCTAACAAGTTTGAGTGTATAGAAAGGTTAAGGTTTATTTTTTAATTACAAAGATAATATTAAAGCATTTATATTTTACCGACACATTCAGGTCAGTCGCTCGGCCTGAGAAATTGTGCTGCAGAATATAATCACATATTAGAAAGATAATTTCATTGATATGTTATCATTATTTCTCAAGAGAGTGCGGGATGCACGTGGATACAGGCAGGCAAGCCAGTGTCAGTGGGTGTGTCAGTGTCAGTGTCGGTGGGTCGACGTGAGGCGTGGTACTCTTGCTAGTGCGGCTGCTGGCTGCTCTTACGTGTTCCACTAACGGTTAGAGTTTACTTAGCCCGGAGGAAGGTCGCCGCCATCACCCGCCGTTCTAAAGGTCGTCGGCTTTGCATTGCATTGCATTTCCCCTTCATTACGTTAATAGGCTCACACACACATTCGGGCTCATCCTCTCTCTTAATATAGATAGACATAAGGAAACCAATTTACATTCCTTATTTATTAATTATATTTTATATACTTTCTATTTCTAAATAAAATAAAATAAAAAAAATTAATGGACCGTTCAAAAGGGACGTAGAAATGTCACATGGGAGGTAAAACTAAAAAATGGATAGAGCATAAAAAACAAATAGAAATGTGATTGATATAGAAAGAGGATGAAATTCTCTAGTAAATACCAATAGACGAATTAATAATAGGGAGCTGACAACGTCGCAAATTAATAAAATTTTATGAGATTTTGACGTTAATTTTTGGCTTATTCTAATTACTGTATTTGCCGGCAAGATGCACACATTTTTAAGAAAAAAATATTTCCCACATTGTTTCATGAATTTTCATAAACATTTACTGTACTCATTTTATATATGTATAATAAAATGATACAAACCAAAAGTTTTAGACTGATTTATAATTTTGATTTCTGGCGCATAAGATGCCCCCCAAATTTTGCGTCCACACCGGCAAATACGGTAATTCCAATATCAAAAAATAGCAAACGAAAATTGGCAGAGTTTTTCTTTAGTGAATTCTAAATCCAGCCTTATATAGATTATTATAAGAGCATCCGCTGAGGCGATGAAAAATTCAGTCTCATTCAGGAGGCATGTTTTATTTCTTGCTCTGCTCATATAAAATCATACTCCTGTTGAATTTTTTTTAAATAAGTAAAATTCAAAAAGGAAAACTTGGCCAAGGAAATCTACTTAAAAAAATGAGAAATGCATTTCATTACAAATCAATTAACGAAAAGGTAAAAAAAAATGGAAATTTATTTATTTATTACTTGGTATTAATATTTATATGTGATATATTATTTTTATTAATAAAACTAAAAAAAAAATAATCTTATTAACATTGACCTAATTTAAGTTAGCCTTCTTTGCAATTTCAAGGCAATATATAAGGAAGCTTAGGCTTTTTTAAATTCTGATTAGACTTAAACTTAGACTTTTCTACATTCTTTCTATTTAGTTTAAACTTTGAACTTGGATATGATAGTATTAATAATACCAAAGAGAATTAAAGCAAGACTCCCACGAACATCTTTTCTCTGATTTAGGAAAATCATAGAGCCCAAAAGCATCGTTTTTTTCTTCTAATTATTATGTGGATTAAAATTCTTTTTTTAGTTTATTTATTAATAAAGTAATAATACTTTATAATTGATAAAAATAATATCAACAATACATCTTTATTCTTTGTACATATCCTATTTAGATAAAAAATTAATTACTATTTTAAGCCTTCATATTATGATCAAAATTAAAGACCCTTCGTTCCACTATTGCCTATCTAATTATTTAAATTTATTTTTTCTTAATTCTGTTGGCAAATTTATTATTAAATAAATAAATTCATTTATATATAAATTTTTACGAACTGTTATATAGGAAAATGTCGTGTCATTCATTTTCGAATAAAATGATTTCCCTCATACACATACTTTCAAAGAAAGTAGGTGAAGGTATTTCAATTTGAAAAGAGTAAATTGCATAAAATTGTAGCATTTATCAGATAAATATTGGAGCACAATTCTTCCGGGCCCTATTTAGCGTTTATCATTGAATGAAATTGAAGTGAAATTATTATATAGAGGCTTAATGATTCCAAATTTAAAATCTAATACCCATCATTTAAATTTGTGTTTACATATATAGATATGCACTCACAGGAGGTAGACTATATAATTTTGTAGAGATTTATAATCTTCTAAAAGGGACTTTAAAATAAATTGCTTTTCTTCTTTCTTAGATATTTATATATTATCCATTTGGATAATATAGGTTAGGAACAATGGAGATTGTTGGGAATCAATATTGCTAACTTCATACTAAATATCAATAACCAATTTCACCGAGGCTTGGAGGCCATAAAAATCTAAAACTTCTATTAATAGCCAACTTAATAAAATTATTTCTCCTTTTAATTTTATATATCAAATAAATTGAATTATATTAAATAAATTTTATGCCTCCTTTAGGAATGAAATTCAATTTGCAGAAAAAAAATTCATGTTATATTAATTTTATTCATTTTTTTTCTTGACTAATAATTAAAAAGTGGAAAATCTAGTTATATTATAGTCATAATTTATTTTACTCTTTAGACCAAAGATTCCAAAAGCGGCTTCGCTTATTTACAAAGGCTTAAAAAAATTAAAAAAAAAAAAATGTTTTTCTTTAAATATTCAAACATTTTTCTAAATATTATATTAAATTTTCCGTTATGGTCTAATTTTTAATACAAAAGGCAGGCAATAAAAAATTTCTAAACTTTTAAGGGTCTAATTTTAGGCTTTTGTGGGTAATAATTTAAGCTTTTTTTTTAGGATGAAGGGGGAGAACACCAAAGAAATTTTTTACTTAAATATTATGTGATTTTATAATCTGATGAGTATTTGTCAGATTATTTCAATAAATGAAATAAGAAGTCTACAAACAATTAATTAATTTATATTATTTTCAAGTTTGATTTAACCTCACCGAAATTTATTTCTATTAAATGGGATCTGAGAAAATTAAATGTTGCGATTTCCAACAATACAATGATATTATCTCGCCCAATCCAGGGATGGATACAATTCAGAATTTAAACCCTGAACGGGAATGTGAACAATTAAAGGTTCAGTCAGAGGTCTAACCTTCCGGTTGACTTAGAACGTGTGTAAAAACCTTTTACTCTAGAACAGGTCAAGGTTATAGATATAATATTATAGTATTATAAGAATATTGTTTTATTTATTAACTTGATTCTGTAGGTATTTGTTAATATGACGTGACGCCAGGATATTTTTTAAGATGGTAAAAATTTAGCTCACTCACAAAGGTGAGTTACCAGGATTTTTAGAAAACGTTTCAGGTAAAGTACTAGTTCCAGTTGCTAGAAATAACCCAAAAGTTGATAGATATCTGCGATTTTTCTGTAATAAACGTATATAAAATTTCGTTGATCTTCATTAAAGCGTACTCGAGTTATCATGTTAACGAACATATACTCATACAGACATAATTCGAAAAATGGAATTTTCAGATTCAGAGGGGTCAAAACGTCAAGAACAATCAAAATCACGAGTTCGAATTTTCGGACGATTACAATACTTTCCCTATCTTTTGTTTGAATTAATCTCGCCAGCTAATCGACATGCGCTTATGAAGAAGGGATAGAAATAGAAAAAGTGGGAAGTGTATAGAAAACTAGGCATTACAAAGATAGGGAAGATATGTATATAAATAAAAGTATTATAATAATAATCAATTTAAATAAAATAAATAAGAAAAAATATATATAAATAAATAAATATCTATGAATATAAGTGCAAGTATAAAATATAAAAAGTGTATATGTGGCCATAAATATATATATATACAAAGTTCTTATAAGGCGTAGTGCGTGAAGAATTGCGTTAGAAAGCAAACTCATTTAAATATAAATATAAACATAATGAATAGTAAAAATAACAAAGGTAACAATAGAAATATTAAAATGTGAAAAACATGTTCAGAAAGTCTTCAAATCATTTTAGATAAACATTTTGTGAGAGTTGGGAATAATTTCCGCCCCCTGGATTCGAACTATTTTTAAAATTTTTTTTTATTTTTCGATTATTCTCAAGGATCGTTTTTTCCCTCTTTCTTGAACTTGTCTCTCCTTTCTAAGTTATATCTTTCACTTTTTTTCAGGCCCTGTGACCTTCCCCCCTAGTCCCATTGGACCGGACACCAGCGGCGTTGTGGTTGGCGCTTCCGGTTACGGATTTGTTCCTCCAGGAAGTGGAGCAGGTATCGGCAAAGGTATGCAACTCCTCTCTATCTCTTTTATAAATTTCCCCCTAAAAACGAAATCGTAGGATCACCATGCCATGGTCTTTAGTTTATTTAATGGAAATTAAAACCAGATGTCCCTTTGATCTAACCAAATGAATCCTCTCTCTCTTTAACCCCCTATGGGAATCCTCTCTTGAAAGTCCTTTATTGCAACTGTGCAAAGTTGAGGGCATTTATTAGGTTTTCAAAATATTAGTGGCTTGACATTTAAAGTTAAGGACATAGAATAACTTCAAAGGGCTTTTCTCTCTCTAGCTCTTTTTTAAATTAGTTAAAATCAAAATCACTTCAAAATTATATAATAATACTGATAAAAGTAAGAGTATTTAAAATATAAATTTTTTAATATTATTAATTTTTATCTTTCAAAAAAAAAAAAAAAAATTAATTTCTTTCGAATTTTACTGACAAATGAAACATTCTCATTGTTAGTGATTACTTTCAAGATATTGTATTTTTTTCTTTATTATTAAATATAAATCACCTCTCCAGGGGGCTTTTGTCCCGGAGAGGTAGAGCTCTTGCTTCATGATCTAAGGGTCACTGATTCACTTCCTGACATTGGCTACCAATTTAAACAAATATTGATGAATAATAACGAATTCATCACACATTTGAGGTGTGTCTAATGGCATCCGATGCCGAAAAGGGGGCGTTAGGCTTCTAGGCCATACCTTAAAATACATTACTTACCAACTCAAGCGAAACAATTCAAATACAATATCAATACAAAAATAAAACAATATAAATACAATATTAAAACAAAATGTATCTTAAGTTTTAAAAGGGAATGTTAAGACATGAAAAAAAGACGAATTATTGAAACAAAAAAGATACATTGTTAGAGAGATTGTTAGGGACCTGGAGTCATTTGTTTGTTAAGCCACTGATAATAGATAAAATTTCAATATGCATTTCTTAACTTATAGAAAAAAATATTTTTGTTGCTAATAATCCCTTCATCATATTTAAAAAAATAAATTAATTAAGTTGAAAGCAAAATTACTTTAACTACTAATCAAGTATAATAAAATTATTTATTTTAATAATATAATCCTCAACTAACTTGGGCTATACTAAATTTTTTAAATATATTTTCTTATATAACTATAAAAAAATTTTCTAATGAATTTGATAATTATTTAAAAAAAAAAAAAACTTTTTCAAATTTTTAACTCAACTTTTAAATTTTTCGAAATATTTATCTGATTTATAATAGAAAATCAATCAAAATGAATTTATGTAGTTTATTATTCTTCGACTGGCAAAAACCAGTTAGCCCGAGCAATACTACTAATTTAGTTGGGTTTTTTATCTAATTGATTTATTTCAATTTTTTTACTTTCATAAAAATTTACTCATTAAAAATTAAAATTTAACAATATATTCTTAATTAATTTAATAATAATAATTTATATTTTCAAGGTGCTGGTATTGGTCATATATAAAAAGGAATCCATCATTAAGCCTGCATTGATGCTGATGATTGCATGCTTGCATGTAGATATTTGGTTTGTTGGTTTGCATGTTCTCGTCGCCTGAAAGCTAAGCAACCAAATGACATCCGATGTGTGTTTGTATGTTCAGGTATCAGCGGAGGCTACCGAGGACCTTCCCCGTCTCCATTCTACTTCTTCTAGGAATTCAATTATCACCCACACACACACACATATACACACATGCCATCGAATCATATGAATATATCGTCGCCATTTCAACGTCACACACACATACACACACACACTTGTATCATAATCACTTATTTAATTATTAATATTTTATTTTTTCCTCCGTCTTTTTTTTCTTTCTTTGTAAATTTTATTTAAGTTTTTTTTTTTTTTAATTTGGATTTTTTTTTCTCTCTTTTTCTGTTTGAATGTTATTTTATGTGGTTTGTGTAAGTAAAGTATATTTGTTGTGTTTTAATTTTATTTAAATAAACATTGAAGTTAATAAATAAATAAATGAATGAATGAATTTATTTTATTTTATTTTTTTAATGTTTGTAATTGTAAGAATATGAAAAAAAATCCTTTTTCCGCTCCTCAATCTCAAAAGTAAACTAAGATAGTAAATTAATGTTTCCTTTAGAAAATATTTTCAAAAAATACGTTCTTTCATCCTTTTTTCATCACTTCCTTTGATCAGGGTTTCCCAAAATGTGAGTGTTAGACTAAAAATTATAAAATATGACAAATTATATTTTTATACAGACAACTGAAGAGAATTAATTTATTTTTTTAAAATAGATTTTATTTTACAAAATTTATTTAATTTTCTTAATTCATAATATTTATATTTGTATATATAGATATTAAATATTTCTGTTGAACTTCTGTTTTTTATTGTTTATATCATTATTCATTATTAAATAACTTTGTAATTACTTTTCTTTTCCCCCTTTTAAAGACATTACTTGGGTCGCGAAAAAATATATTTTTTATGAATGGATTTGGGGGCCTTGGCTTCGATTATTGATGTCAGATAGTACTTATAGGTTTTATATAATTTAAAATTATTTTTTATTCATAGAAAAATTCAAAAGCAGAGATAACATTATAGATGATTTGTCGAGATCCATTGAGTTAGGAAAAAATTAATAAATAAATTACATTTTTTGATTAACTCTAATTTATTTATATTAGAGACAACGTTTCAGTCACGCATTTTATGGCCTTCTTCAGGTACATTACAAATCACAGTCTTCTTACATCTGGAGATTTACATTTTTAATTTTTAGGATGTAAATCTGAATTGACCCTAAACCGAAAATTTATTTAGAGAAATCTTGAAGCAAATCAAGAGGGAAGGGAGGACGTAAGAACCCAGAAAAATCATAAATATTAATATTCAAAAACTTCCATAACATTTTTTCACACCGTTAAATAATAATCTATTTGTATAGGAAAGTAAAAGCAACTCGGCTACTAACGAGAAAGTCTCCCAAAAAGGTTCTTGTCATAATTAACTAAAAGAATGAGTAAATGAGTGAGTGAGTGCATCTTCCCCTTTTGAGTGACGGACATAACGGATGGATGGCCTTTTTTTTTACTTGATTGCCTGATCCACTCCAACTTCGTTAAGACCCTTCTTCTTTCTCTCTCTAAAAGCTGGTTATTAAATATCAAGCTGCTTAACTGATTTAGGAATTTCCAAGTCTTAAGTAGCTAGCTAATACAAATTCATCATAAACGGTCTTTGGGATGATAAAATTTCGGATTCTATTTTCTTTTAGTTAACTTTCAGAAGATCAGAGGTGTTGATATTGTCATCTTTATTCAGTAAATGATATTTTAAATTAATTTGTTCACTACACTGGACGGACTTTAAAATAAATTGAAATGGGACGCACTATTATCTTAATGCTTTACTTTTACCTCAGAAAAAGAATTTTTTACCCCTCCTCCCTAACTGGGGCTACACTAATCTATAAATGTTTGAGCATTCACTAGAGAAATAATCCATCAATTTTGGTTTGTCTCTGGTATTAAAATTAAATAATTTAGAAAAAAATTAACGTCAAAGATCAATCAAATTTTGTTGAAATTCTCAACGTCGTCAGTTAGTTCATATTCATATCATAGTAATCTATATTGTTTTAGATTCAGATTCAGTCTCCTGACTGCTCATAAGCCCGCCCATTAGTCGGGTTTTCCCAAAAACCTAAAACTAAGCCTCCAGTATTATGATCTTTTAGAGTCAGTAACTATAACATGAGACAGTACAGTGCAATTCATCATCACCGACTTCTCACATCTTGCCCAATTTTATTATTATGTATTATTTTTCTCTTTAAAACACAAGCTATATTTTGTTTAAAATCCAGCGGTTTCTTATGCGAGCTATAGCAGCAAAGGGGTTGCTTTTTTTTGTGACATAATCTCATTTGAACACCCATGTGACGAAGTTAAAATTTGAAATTAAAATAAGAAAAAAAGGGATGCACATAGCTTAAGAGGTCCCTTTCTTTTCTTCTTTATTTACATGTTCAATTTATTTGCTTATTTCATAGGGATATTTTTTTTTTTCAATCCCTGCCTTTTTGAGTTTGTCCAACTTGTTAAGATTCAAGGCCCGTAAAGATTATCAAACCTCTTTTTATCACTCTCCCTCTACTCGGGCGCAAATATCATTTCTTGGATCCGGAATTTAAAGAGTTTTCGGTCGTAAAAAAAATAACACAAAACAAAAACGAGAAAATAATGACGTTTTAATGATTTTGAACAATAATAAAAAAAAAATAAAGATTTGGTTGAAAAAATGAAAAGTCATAACTCGTGTGACAGTTATTAAAATAGCATAAACATTTAGGGTATGAATGAAAATTATTATCTTAAAAAAAAGGATAAGAGAAAAATAATTTATGGTTCCTCCCCTCCTTTGTATTCACGTAAAAAATTAAGAAATAATGCAAAATAATATTTATTTAATTTTTTGTAAGAATCATACGGCGATTTCCACAAATAAATGTGGATAAAAAATAACAAGAATGAAAATATATTTTGGAGAACGATACATATAAATCTCTTTCCTTGAAAGATTAGTTCTTTTTTTTGACAAATTCAGTTTTTTTTTCTAATGAAATTTTCGATAAAGATAAACATTTTGCTAATTTCTTTCAACAATGTTTATCCCTATTAAACCATTTCCAAGGTCGCATTGTGCTTTTTTTTAATTAGAAAGTTCTTCGTTCCTCTTTAGAGTCTCGTTCTTTTCAATTAGTTCACAGTCCATCTCTAATAGTAATTTTTTATTTTAAGAAATTATTCTTTTTATAAACTCTATTTATTTATTTGACATCTTAATAATATTGGAAAGACGCATCTAAAAGGGATTTATTTTTTGCAGTTTAATCAATCGCCGGAAAAGCATGTTAATAACTTAAACCAAGTATAAACAACTCTCCTTTTAAAAAGAACAGTGACGCCAACATAAACAAACCAAAAAGACCTAAAATAAATATAAGATAATTTTGTCTAATAAAACAACAAAAATTTATTTTTTCGTGACTAAGGAACATCATTGAAAATAATTGGATTAATTTATATACATACATATATTCCTTCATTAATGACCGGTGACGTCATCAATGCCTGCGAATCAATGCGTGTGTGTGTGATAAACTTTAACACCCCTAAAAAAAAAAGGGAGGGCAGGGAATCCATAAACTATCCTCTTTATGACCCGAAGATTTAAATTGTCATATCGTGAAGCCTAACCCCCCACCCTTTGTAATATTCAATGTCCTAAATGTAAAATACACATTTTATGAGCGATCTATCAAAAAAAAAGGAAGGAGGGTGAAGATATTTTTTTAGTCTCACAAAAGGTGATATTCATGTCAAAATCAACATTGTACAATAACCAATAAAAGCAAAGTTTACGAGAGAGGGGGGAGAAGCTTCTCTTAGCATTATTATTATTATAACCCTTCTGAAGACGCGTTGTTTTTTTAATAGCGTTGAATATTAAAAAAATGCATGATCGCCTCATAAAAAAAAAATAATAAAAATTGCTCTTCCTATCGCCGTAAATCATTGACAGAAAATTTCATAAAGAAAGTGTGACTAACAAGGAGGGAGTTTTTTGATTTCATATTGCGCTCAAAAAACACATATGTCCATTTAATAAAACAAATTTTGATGCCTTTTTTATGGTTTTTGTTCGTAAGTGACGGTATTATTGTTTTTAATTAACTTGCAGCTGTGTTGGTCAAGAAATCTAAAAAAAAAATATCGTACAGTATAAAATAAAAATGGCGTTTAATGTTCAACGCTTTTCTAAAGTCCGAATTTAATTTTTCTTCCTTTACAAATTATTTATTTCCTTATAGCGGACATTAGACAAAGACGCCACCATTTTTTAAATTTATTGAATAAATAGCCCTAGATTATTGTCCCATTGCTTAATTTTTATATTTTTTAAATAATTATAAACATTTTGCAAACAAACATACAAAAACATTTTACAAACAATATTGTAAAGAATAAAAATTATGAAAATATTTTTTTTTTAAGGGAAAAGCCTTTAATTAAAGGCATAAAAACCCTCAGGTCCTAACAAAAAAATCATTCCCCGGTTGGTTACCCCTGGTGTATCGTGCACTATTGGCACACACCAAATCCCGTCACCAGTTTCGGGCTCGATGGCCCATTCCTGGAGTGAGAGATTCTTCACCTCTCTACTCCCACCACCACCATTATGAAAATATATAAACCAATTTATGAATTATTAACAGACTCACGATAACAATTGTGAGATTTAGTATCGGGGCATTTTCGGAATCTTAAGCAAAAAGATTTTAAGTTTTAAATTTCAGAATCTGAACCCATTTAGACTCCGTCCTTATTTATTTAAATTAATTAGTAACCAATATAATATAAATACATTTTTGTCGCGGGAAGCGAACCATTGACCTTAGGTACGTGAAGCCAGACCTCTAGCTCTGCACCAACGGGCAATACGAGCAAAAAATTCCACCAAACACAAGTAGAGATTAGATCGGTGTTCCCTGCCAGCTAGATCCTTTAGAGAGATCCTCGCTTATCATCATTTCCTAATCGCACTTGGTCTCTAGTTTTCCGAAAAGAATTTTTGTAAATTTTTGAAGATGGTTTTATCT
>JAAAKE020085168.1:0-22443 GCA_010014785.2 Anisolabis maritima | reverse complement strand
GCCATTTCCACACTGCTGGAGCACTGACTTTTATACCTTGTTCAGCAAGTGCATCTGTAATTCTTTTACCTAACCCATGACCCATCTTCTCAGGCCCTCGTTTATTTACCTTGAACCGAGGTGCACAGGTGCTTTGATGCATACATATACACACCCAGTGACTTGGCTAAAATTTGGACCGCCCGGGTCCATATGTCTATCGCTCCTACCGAGCAAACTTTTTTTTTAACTTTTTTGCCACCCCTTAAAATGTACCCTATCCCTGCTACGCCTTTGTACACACCCCAAACCCAGACTACCTCTGAGCACAGATCAAAGGGTCTTCCAGAGGGAGCATTCTCATTTTAAAAAAAGGAACTAAAAAGTAACTCTTTAAATTATTTTTTTATTTAAAGCTTAAAAAATTAATGTAGTAAAGTTTTTTTTTTCAATTACATTCCTAAACATCCTTAAATTGCACAAAAACAAATATTCACAACAAAAAATTTTTTAAATTTTAAAATAAGAAAATAATTTAAAAAGCGAGTACTTAGCTCATTCTATGCAAATCTTGATTTTTTGAATGTTGTACTTCTCTCCCTTTGTAGAGGTCCTAATTTCTGCCAGTCTTTTTTTCCTTTTCATCAGGCATTGCGCTGCACGAAACTAAGCATAAGTCTTATTCTTTTTCTTAGTTGCATTTTTAATAAGAATAATAATGAGAAAGAAGATCTTAAGTAAATTAGGAAAGACGCAATTCGAAAGAAAAATCGTTAACAACCACACTCTGACTCTCAAGATATATAATAATGTAATAATATGGCATTCCTTACCAAAGGACAATTTTCTAAACTTTTTTTTTTAATGAATTAAAAACAGAACCTCCTTTGATAAAATGAAATTCTTTATCAAAAATTTTTTTAAGTACAAATAGTAAAGAAAAACGATGGTATTTCTACAATTTCTATAGAGGGTCATTTAAGGTTCAGAACACCTTAAAGGATTTTTTAAAAATTGTTCTGAGTTTATTCCACTATCTTATAGAGAGAAAGAAGAAATATTGTTCTTAAATGCAGACAAAAGAATTTGTTCTGATAAAGTTTGATCACTGAAGAATGAATAACTCATCCACAAACCTAGAACTGGTTTTTGTTTTTATTCTGAAGAGAGTCACGGTCAGTGAGCCGACGAAACATCGCATCTCAAGAGAGAGAGAAAATCAGCTGAGTCAATCAGGTCCCTGGTCCCTCACAGGAACAAACAAAGATCTCGAGTTATCAACAAAAACTCCTCTCGATTGTATTATGTGTAAATGCAATTTGGAATTGAAGAAAAAATATCAACGGGAACAAAGAAGGAAAAAAAAAAATGATAAAAGTCAATGAATTTTTTTGCGAGATGTTGTCATATCCGTTGATCCGTTGCACATTTGCGATGACAAAGCAAAGTCAGGGAAAAACAAAACAAAACATATTGAATAGAACGAAAAACTTTGAAGGAAATTATAGTTTTTCTTTATTCTTTTTACTTGCCCTATTTACATAGGAATATGATGAAATTATAAGGAAATAAGAAATGTCAACTTCTTTTTATTATTTGACAACAAAAGATACATAATACAATATTATCTAACAAATTGTTAACTTTTAGTTTTTATTATAATTTTTGGATATTTTATAATTTTCATCGCTACTCGAGTTCTTCTCTATAGGGTAGTGGGCAGATTGAAACTATTTTTGAATATGATCACGATCCCCTCTTGATTCATAATCTACAACAGTGGTTCTCCAATTTTTCATAACTCGGCCATTCAAGTACTTATTATTATTACATGTTATGGTGGTATTGTTTTAAAACATATCTCTAGACAAAATGTATGGCAATTAATAAATAACAATCAAGTGCTGAAATTGCTGGATATTTAAGGAATTTGGAATTCTTCCTTTTAGGTCTTACTTATTACATCACTTTATCCCCATCAATTAACAAACACCTTTATTGTTTTATGATTTTATAGTATATCTTTATATAATTTTAAATTAATAATAAATAATATAATTTATTTTATTATAACTTACCTTTAAATAATTTATTATTTCATTTAATTGATTTAATAAATACCTCTTTAATTTCCTTTACATCTATTCGTTGTGGGAATTTGAATTAGTAAAAAATTTTTGCTGGATTTTATTCTTCCTTCTTCCATATTCGGTAAATTCTTCCTATGAGAGGTCCCCAGGTTGAAAAAGACTAATGAAAAATTTCTTGGACACTTTTTTTTTAGGAATAGAAAAATATTAAGAAAAGTGTAGGTGGCCTACTTTTTTTGAATGAATAAATTGACTTCTTCATACTCTTTTTGGAGAATTCACTATTTTAATGTGCTGTCCCGGTTTTTTTTTTTTTGTTCACCAGAACTATCGAATCGAGAATTTTAATTCTTTAACTTAACTTTCAATTGTCTTTACTCTATTTGAAATCAAAACGAATGCCTTTTAAACAAATTTAATATATTATTATTTAAAACAATAATTATTAACCGACCATTATTTTTTTTTTCTTGTCTCCTTGCTATTTGGTAATAATATAAATTTATTTTTAGTATTTTCAAGCATCCAATCTATAGAGTGTTCAAGTTATATCTCTATTTCGCTTATTTCCAACCCAGAATACATTTCTTCACGCACTCGCCTTTAGACGACAACCAAATAAAAAACAAAAATGAATTATGATCTTTTAAAGAATTATTATTATATATTTAGTATTATTTAATAAAAATATGTAGGCTGACGGTTTGACATACACATATTTTTTTAAAATATATTGTGCTTAACAAAAATAAGTAGACATATCAAGAAGATTAAACCTAAGAATAACTCGCGGCAAGCGCGATAGGTTGTTTATTAGGAAATAAATGTTCAGTCTAAATTTTTTTAAACATTTAAAATTTATATAAATTAAAAATTAAAATTTTTGAAATGTGAAATGAAAATTTTGCCTGCTACGTTCTCTAATATGTAAACCCAACACCATGCGTGGTTTTGGTTATAACTCTAGGAATTTTTACCTAATTTCTTTATTCATAGTACATTATACCTTTAATTGATTTGAATAAATTTGCATCGGTTTGGCTGGGTACAGAACTCATGGGGCCTGGGTAATTGAAGAAGTTCCAATCATCTAAAAAATAGAAAAGCTGGCCAATTGGAGTCGTCCTAAAGAAGAATATTTTTATTACGTATATCATACATCTCCTTAATTCACTTCAAAGCAATTCTCTGTAAAAATTGAGTTAATATCCTCTAGAAGCTTGAAAGAGCTGAGAATAAATCATTAAATTTGTTGCGCTCCTCTAATTAACCGAATGTTCTGGTCGATGCTAATCATGGAAATGTCCGACCGAGAACCCGGAAGAAGAAACGCCTCTAATAACAACCAGTGGATATTTCATATGAAAATGCAACCAACAGAATCGCCTTTGTTCCTACTCCTTTATCTCACCTCGACTTTATTGGAGTTGAGATTTTTTAATTATTTAGAACAATGTTATTGTCTTTATTAGGGCTCTAGTAATTTGATTCTAACCTCATGACCTTATTTATAAATAAAATAATATAGCAGATTAATAGAGGCCTTTAGAGCAGAGGTGGAGCTATTTCTTCATGATATAAGGGCTAGTTTAAATTAATAGAGTCAATTTGGCTAGGACCAGTACTCGACTCACCCATGATTATTTTGTTGAGTTTACACAAGTATGCATGACAGTAGAACAAATGGCGCAACTAGCAACGTTGTCGACTTGTTGAACTGGGTAAAAATTTATATTTTATTGGATGAAATAGGTGATATATCATCGAAGAGGATAAAATACAAGACGAGGGTTCAGGATGCAAGCATTCATGCTTGTATTTTATTTTTTTTTAATATAGCCTCTAAAATATAATATATATAAAATAATTATGCTCAGTCGCTTATTATTGAACAACTTGTTAACGCAGCACCAGTACACAGGATCGTTTTTTTTCAACATCTAAGGCCATTTAGACTCCGTAATTGGTAGCCAATATAATTTAAATGAATTTTGTCGCTTGAGACGGGAAGCGAACCATTGGCCTCTGCACAGGAGAGTTATTAGAGAGAGGGTAGATGAGACCGGGCGAGTCACTATACCGTCCACTCTACCTCTTTACTCCACCTTTTACTCTACCAACTATTTACACTAGACAAGTTTCTTAAATAAACGAAGAAGGAAAAGAAATGTCACAAGACTTGCCTCTAGGCCACTGGTCTCCAAACTTTATTGAGTGCGTACCCCTAAGACAGAAAAAATAAATAGCACATACGCCCCCAATTGACTGAGCTGTCATAAAAATTATAAAAAAATGAGAAAAACAAGACATTTCTAAAAAAAAAAAAAAGGCGACAAAACTAAGAAAAAGAAAAATTAGACCAACTTAGAAGGAAAGAGAAAATAAAATTTCTGGGCGACTAAACCATACTCTATCAGACAAACTCTGTTATTGATTTATTCAAGCCCCGAAATTAGAAAGCCGAAAAATAATTGAAATATTTTATTTTACTAATAATGATGTCATTTACTAAGTTAAAGGTCGGACATTTTTATGCCACATTCTGGTTACAAAATTTCAAGGAGTGGGCCCACTATTCCTCCTTTTTCCCAGGTCGGTATTTGACCTCGGGTGTAAACACACTTTATAAAAAGGTAAATAATTAAGTATGTTTTATTTACTATTATATATTAAGAAATAAATGAGAAAAAACAATAATAATAATAATAGATAGTTAATTCAAACACTTTGGTGAAACTTTCTCTCTAGAGATTCTTTTTTTTTTATTTCTTTGACCTTTCATCATAAAAAAGGTACAAAAAATTATTATTACTAACACAAAAGAATTAAAAGATTTATTAAATTGTAATTCATTTGTACTTTCATTTATCAAATGAACTTATTGTATTCAGTATTAATGGCGTGTTAACTGCATTGAAATGGGTTCCCTAAATTTAATACCTTTTAGTTTTTTTTTTATAATTACTCCCTATCCTTAGTGAAATATTGCGAAATTATATTAAGAAAATTAAAGTATAAAACAAAAAGGGGTTGGGAAATAAGATCAAATTTTTATAAATAATTTTGAAATGATGCGGTTTTATTACGGCTACCAATCAACACAAAAGCTTCGGATTGACTGGTATCTAGGCTCTCCACCAAATATACCCCTGCCTATCATCCATTGAAATATAAAAGAAATATTGGTGCCTTTCTTGTATTTGCTGCCTGGGCGACAGACACCAACTCATAAATTAATATGAAACTAAATATTTTTTTATGATTTCAAAAAAGAATGAATGAAAAATCGGAAAATATTTTAAAAAAATTCATTTTTTGAAAACCTTTCAGCTTTTTCCTATTTTTTTTTTAGGGCTCATTTCATTTGTCTGTTTCCAAATCGCTCGATCCTGTGTGTCCTCCTTTAATCTCTTTTGCTTGCACTCCTCAATTATGCAATCCATCTATCCTCTTCTGGGCTTCCCCGTTTGTCTTTTCCCTTCCACCTTCAATTCCATCATCCTCTTTCCTAAGTATCCATCTTCTCATTTCTTATTCTATCCCTCTTTGATTTTCACAAAGCCCATCTTAGCATTCTCTTTTCACCCACATCCAGCATGTATTCCTGGGTTTTTCTTCAAAGCCATTTTGAAAATATAATGGGAATTCTAATCTAAGGCATATTCAAGAGGGGCCGAGCCCTCCTCCAAATCAATATATATATATATAATTTCCAAAAAACAAAAAAAAAACATGAAAAAAATTTAAATGGTATTTGTAATAAAAAGTACCAACAAAAAAAAAACTGACTCTAAGGACCCCACAAGAAAAAAAATTTATTTGCTCATCCTCCCCTCTTCCCCCAAACTAGAATCTTGGCTATGCTAGTTCAGGTTCACAACTTCAAAACTTCAAAGAAAGAACCACCCCAATTGACAACAATTAAGTGATTCTGAAGTCTGGCCAATAGATTTTAAACGAACCTATTTATTTATTGTCCAGACATATTTATTTATATTAATTGTTATTCAATTGATCTAAATTTTCAGTGGACTGCCTGGGATCCGATCCCAATTCTTGGAGACATTTGACGAATTTCATCAAAAGCCTGTTTATTGTTTAAAAATTTAATAAAAAGCCTAATAATGAGGTGGAAAATGATTTATTTTGTCATGGGGATGTTTACAAATAATATTGTTTCTTGAATAAAACAAAATTTCACAAGTACTTTGACATTTTTTCTCGGTATGCTTCATTTGCAAGAGGAGTTGAAAATGAATGCACCCGGAATTTTTTTCTTTTAATTCTTTAAAGGAAATCCTAACTAAATAACTGAGATGGCGTGACTGAAATTACATCAGAGGTAAATTATTAGATCGAAAAAATTATGTGAGTTCTTTTTTTAGTGATTTGTTTTTATACAATAAAATTGATACTTTTGAAATTAATAAATAAATAAATAAAGTAAATATTTTTATTAGGATTTTGACAAGTCGTCTGGAGCACCTTTGCAAGTGAAATTCCTTCAAATTCCATTTTAATGAGATCAATTATTACGAGCAGAATCTAGATATACCAACTATTAGTAGGTAAATATGACCTGGTATAATAACGAGCTGAATCTCAATTATTATGCATAAACTAATTTGACCATTATCTGGACTTTTGCGAAAATGTTAACAATAGATCAAGGAATTTTGTTTTTTTTTTTTTACATGATTAAATAAAATTTCCAAATAAAATAGGTGTATAGGCAAAAGACATTTTTGTTTGAATTGCCCATTAACTTATTTTTTGTCAAACAGGCATCTTCCTGTTATAGCAAATTGGTGGAGGAGGGACAAATAATGCCGTCACGCTACCTATAGCCGAGTTTCACTTAAATACCTTAACAAAACATCTAATATTTTTAAGAAAATGCGCTTTAGTATTCCAGACACTGGATACTTTTAATTTGGACATCTCTTGCATAAATTTATTGGCAACTTTGCCAAAAATTGTTAAGAGCTCTAGGTTTGAGGTATGATTCAGAATTTAGGTTGATATCATTGGCATATTATATTAATAGCATAGAGCCTTTGGAGTAGTGGTAGAGGTCTCGTCACCTGTACCAAAAGCCAGTGGTTCGCTTTTTGTCCTGAACGACAAAAATGTATATTATATTGGCTATCAATTGATTTCCCGTAAGAATGCGCTCCAATCTGACTGATTTATGCATATGAAAAAATGTTTGACAAACATATTTAAAATTGCGATTTCTTAACTGGAGCAAAATAACGAGAGGCTTTCAGGTCAGATTTGTCTCTTTTGTTTGATGAATGCCCCGTTCCGCCTTTTTTGCATTATCCTATATTTATATAAATTCAGTTTTTTTTTTCACCTTTAACGAACTCGTCAGAGCGCAACTTAATAATTCCATTAATGAATGTTAATCAAGGAATATTTGCATAAATTTAACCTTTATTATTATTATTATTAGCCTTTTGTATATACATAATAACAAACATATGGTAGGTGAGCCTAATTGGGAAATCAATATTGCGAAACGTTAATTATTTGGAAATTAAAATGTGGATGCTTTTCATTTTCTCGAAAAATATTTTTTAAATAAGAAGGGCTACGTGGAAAGAGAACCTTGTTCCAAAATCGAGAGCAAATTTAAAAAGTGGGGAGCATTAGAAAAATCCGATGAAATTAGGAAATACAGTAAAAAACTATAATTTATTTTGAAAATCCACATATACCACATGATAGCCGAAGACCAAAGAATTTATATCACCCAATAGGGATTGCGAGGGGCATACCGCAATTTTTTTATCTTATTCAAACATCATGCAGTTTAAACTTCTGACTCAGTGAAACTTTGACACTTGTTGTGGTCACAAACGACAGTTCTGATTTTAATCTATAGATTTAGCGTATAAAACATTGGGTTTGAATTGTTCTGCTGAAGTTGTATTGAGTTGATGTTGAAAATAAACAAATGTCAACATAATATCGGCTCGTACTCGAGAAAAAGCCAAATGTAAATCCTGAAATCGTCTACGGTTGGAAAGTGCGTCTTAACAGCAATCCAGTGATGCCATCTCGAGCGTCGTAGCTTCAATGGGCCAGATGCTATTATGCATGAAAATTGCTAGATGCTCCAATCGTATTGACGTTATTTGTCCGTACCCACGACAGACACACCACTTTTTTCATTTTAACTTCTCCATTGTAGATAAAAGACTGTTCTAGATTTTTCTAATATTTCTGTTCGTTAAATTACTACCTTAAAAAATAAAACACAAAGCATAAATTGAGTAGGCATTCTTAATGGAATACCTGTAGAATATTTCAATTATATAAGAGGGAATAATAATCCTATCCATGGCAACCAAAAATGATTATTATGATGATCACGCAAAGAATCCATATGAGAATTGAAAGTGCTGCGTGGAATTCGCATCTCAGGTTAATTAACTCGCAATTTGTTTACCTTACATTTATTCTCGGATCTAATTTTAATTCCTCCCTTGAAACTGAGAGAATAAATGAATATCAATTTTAAAGTTAAAAAGACTAATTTTTTTTCTTCACTACTTTCGCCTTTCTATAAAGATTAAATTGGAAATTTGTATAGTAAATTTTTCCTCATCTCATTCTGTCATATTTTTGATTATTAGCATTACATTTATGTGTGAAATAGGGCTGTAAAAAACCCACGTCATAGGCAATCGAGGATATTGAAATAATTCAAATTAGACATTTTGGATTTACCTACATATAGGTATGTTACACGAATCAACTTTTTTCGGTGGAAACAGTCTGTTGTTTCGTGAGTCTGTCCACACTTATAGAGTCAATTTAATTTAATGAAATTTTCTTATTTTTTGATTTTTCAGATAAACTTAACCTCTATTCTATTGCATTATATTTTTCTCTAATTTTTCATAGTAAAATAAAACCAAGAGTTTGAATAGATTTGAACTAATGGGTTTTTGCGTTTTTTTTGTTTGTTTCAGCTGCCGGCATGATACCGATCAAAGAGTAAGCATTCCTATTCCTTTTCTACTTCTCTAAGTAATACATTTTACTCACTTAATTTATACTATTTAGAAGATTAGAACTAGTAAAGACATGCTTTTAGAGATCATGTTTCCATGATCCCCTCCTTCCCCAAAAAATTTTGGTTATGTGTCTGCATTCAATTCATTGTATGTGGGATCACCAGATGCCGCTTTGGTTTGCTAATGAAATAAAAACTAATATTGGAGGAAAATCACTCTAATGGTTAATTCTGTTAAAATTTTATAAAATTTAATGAAAAATTAACAACTTGTGAGTGTATTTTTGCTGGATGACCAAGTGACTAGATGCCCCCCCCCCCCCCCGAGATTTGATGTGCTTCCTTTGTCTAGGTCACCAATTTATTAATTTCAGGGGTTTCCAAACTTTTTTGTCCTAGGACTGGATTAGCAAATTACTTGGATTGGAGAGCCACATTTATTTTGGTTCAACCAAGTTACTTTTTTTTCGGCTTTTGAGGACTATACACGTATATACAATTATATTGAAATAAAATTCCTTCTCGAACGCTTCCGGCGGCCAACAGCCTTGTTCCTCGGGGTCACCCATCCAGTTCAGAGCTGCTTGGTCTTGCTTGTCAACAAATGCTGTTCCTTTTTCCTCCAGCCAAGTCTGCCGGCAACCAAATTACTTTATATGTTTTAAATTATTTTCTCCCTTCTACAAGAATTTTGAGTTATTTCATTCTAGAAAAAGTATGTTCATAAAGATACCTAAAAATATATGATAAATTAGGAAATTTTATTTGAATATATCGCTGGTCTGATTTTATCATCGGGCCGAATGAAAGCAGCTCTTGCCCTTGTGAGGGCAATCACTTTAATTATTGTACAAACTAATATTAACGAAGATAGTTTCCATCCAGGCCGGGGTATATGAATCATAAAAATTATTTTCTTCACTTATGACCAAATAAGATCTGACAAAGCGTAGGACGTAGCATTTTCTCTTTGGTATTCTAGTAAAAAATTAATTAACATTTGTAATTATTTATTATCAATTACCGGTTCCAAAGGATTATAGAAACCCCTTCTAGTTAGGCAACAGAAATGCATGCCTTTATTCCTACCTATACAGGAATATGTAAGAGAATTAATAATTTTTTTTCCTAAAAGTTTCTATCTTTTCATTTGCAAAGAACACAAAATAAAATTTGGCAGAAATGTACTTTTTTATAGGTCTATAGCAACAAATGGGACAATCATGAGTAGACTAAAAGGTTGACTTTTAAAGTGCGCAGGTTACAAAATTATTTCAATTTTAAATTTTAATGAAAAAAAAGGCATGATCCCTTCCAATTTTTGACGGCCATTAAGAGTTCAATTTTACCTTAAAGAATGGAAAAATTTTTAAGTTTTTAGTCATTTCATAAATTTAAATATTTACATTATATACTATATTAGTAAGTACTATTATTCCGCCATATTTGTTTACTATCCACATGGTTTAAATAAATTTTTTTGAACTGGCTGGGATCCGAATCCATTGGCATGCACGTTATCAATGTTGACATTGTCATTCCTTTTAACCTTTCTCGACCATGGGCTTCTTGAAATGTTTATTTTGAGCTCTAGAATAAAATTTTCAAATTTATAATTCCAAAATTTGCATTTAATTCTCATGAACGAAATATTCAACGAACTTGAAAAGTTCATTATTGTTTTCTCTTTGTATGCCTATGTATGTGTATGTATATGACTGTCCACAATATTTTTTAGAATTTCAAAATTAAGACCTCGGATTGGGATAAAGCATCATGCATGGAGTTCAGCTAGCAAATCTCGCTTCACTCGCAATTCCTTGCGACAATGCACCTTTGCGCATTCCCAAATGCTTTTTATTTATACTTTTTATCATATTCTTATTAATTAATTATGTTCCTAGAGGAGAGCCAATATTTCAAAATCTAAATTCAGGACCGGTCTTATAATATGTGAAGTCCAATTACAAATTCTGATTTGCGGACCTCAAGAAAAACCCGGATGATATAGAATTGTATTTTATTTTCATTGAAACCATAAAAATATTACAAAAAATTATATGGACACAATTTTTTGTACTATTTTGTAAAATTTTCAATTTTGATCATTAACGGAGTTCTTCGCTACGTAATTGGGTCAAATTGGTCCAAATAGCCTAAGGATGCTTCTATTTTTTTTTTTTTTTTTTTTTTTTTTTTTTTTATATAATATTTTCTCTCTTTTTAGATAAAAAGTATAATAATCAAATTAATTTTATTTAAAAATAAAGTCATACCTACTTATTTATTGGCCTACAATTATTATTTAGAAGAAATGAATACGGTACCGTTATGTTCAGAAAGTCTGATGATCCTCTCTCATGGCGAATCATCCCCGAGGGCTACTCAGGTTGTGCCTCCTCAGCGCATCGTCTGCCTCCTCCAAGTCCTCTTAAGAATGGTCCAGCAGAAGTGATGCTGCGCCTTCAAGTGCCACCTCGAGCCAAACTCGGTTGCGGGTAACTTCTTTATTTATAATTTATTTATTTATAATATAAGTACACGTGAAGTCTAGTTTCGATAAGGTGTATTAAGTTTTAGCTCATGTCTTTCTTATGCGTAAAAACAGAGATAAAAAATTAGAAACATCTAGCCAGTAATATAATCATTTTATTAAAAATAAAAATATATTGTATTATTTTTTTTTTCATTAGAAACTGTTATATTTTTTCCTTAAATGTCAGTCCAAGTGGAAAAAAATGGAAACGCTAAGCAGACAGATAGGAATTCAGGAAGTTTTAAATTAGAGGTATAGGTGCTCGAGACCACAAATTTATAAAACTTCTGAAAAAAATCATTCTCCTGATCTCTTTCCGGATTGGGAAGTATAAGAACGTGAAGCAAATATCGTATCAGTTTTTTTCTACAATTAAAAAGATTTAACATCAATCAAATTAAAACTAAGATGAAGCATATACGAATGTACAGACCGCCGAAGGCAGGCACCGCAATGCATGAGCTTTCGTTTTCTAATAATACAAAGTACGCTTAATTTTAAAATACAATTAGTGTATTATCTTAAAAATGAATATTTTTTCATTTTTATTTTAATTTTTATCTGTGGATCCACTAATCGCCCGAGACTCCAGCAAAATGTTCTGACATTCAAAATTAGCAAACTATCTTGTCGTTGTCTGGAATACTTAAGTGCATTTTTGTTTTTCAATTATTTATACCTATATCTCTAATATTTTTAAAATGTTCTGCCGAATTAAAATCCATCACTCCTCCCAAATCGAAGTTTGTCCACATTACAAGGGTGTCTTCGCTCCAGGATTCCTCATTTCGTTAAACTCGCGACTAGTAGAACTTGTCACTTCCTTCTTCCCTTAAAGTCTGATCTTTCAAATCCAAACTTAACAAGCACCTTTTAAATTCCTCCGTCTTTCTTACTCCTGTTCTTCCTGGTTGCATGTGACCATTAGTCATTAATAAAGAGGTCCGTTAGATCTTATGCCTAATATAAAAAAAAAGACCATTTAAGGGGATGACTCGAGTATGATAGAACAATAAAATTATTTTCTGACCTTTTAAAAGTGAGGCATTATTGATTGCAAAAACTTGGAGTCGATATCTATTATAGTTTTGGCGTTATAAAATAAAATTCATGAACGGATGGACGAAGTGGATTATATAGCGCCTTTCCTTTCGGAAAATATGCTAAAAATTATAAATTTTTTTATATAATATTCTATTAAATGTATCACACCCAGAAAAGTTAATTTTCATTTTGGAATCTTTGTTAGGATTTGCAAAGGTCCTGAATGGCGAGGTGGTGTGTTCGTCCAGTTCACTAAGGACCAAGGATTGGCTAGGCGCTCTGGCCTTCGACCTGGCGACCAACTTCTCAGATGTAATGGAGTTACTCTCGACGCAATCCCCTTCAACGAAGTAACTCTTCTTTCTGCATAGTTATATTTTTTTAATTTCTTGTTTTTTAGGCAACTGAGACCATATAGACTCCATTATATTTATTTTTTATATTAATTGGTAAACCAATATAATTTAAATGAATTTTATGATCAGGAATCTATCCTGAGAAACAAAGAGGCTTAAATTTCTTTGAAATGGCCTATCATAGATCGTGTTTTGCTATCGTTTTATTGTGGTTTTTATAATTCTTTAAAATCTATATAATTTTTTATTTTTTATTTTTTTAAGTCTCTTCAGCATCTGAGGCAATATAGATTTTAAACGATACATATATATATAATGGATAATATCTATCATAATATATATATATATTATGATAGATATCCATTATTTATACCAATTGGTATCTAATTAATTTAAATACATTTTCATCGGAGTGCCTGCGATCCGAACCCCTTGACTTTGAAGGTTATCAATATTCATAATGACAATATCTTTAACTTCGTGGGGGATAAAAATTATAATCAAACAGGCTTTTGATTGGCTATTGAGTGACTCGTCATGATGACGTTGCAATCATAGGCTGCGAGCGGATTTTGACATTTATATCTCAGAGAGTTGGGTTAATTAATAAAAAAAGGGAAAATATATCGGGAATATTCTAGTAATTAATAATTGTAATTCTTAAGAGACAAAAAAGGAATAGGATGGCAAGTCCAATCAGATGAACATTTTTTTTAATCAAGTGGATACCAAACAATATAAATAAATATGCCTGGATGAGTCTTTCCCAAAAAAAAGGGTAGATAAAATTTTGAGACAGCAATCTATAATCGGAGACTATTTGTTCAAATGAGTAAAATTCAAAGTAACTTTTTTTTGAACTAATTCATTCCTGAACTTCCTAATTTATTATATTCTTTGAAATGATTTGCAAGGATTCACTTCAAGAGTCAGTTTTTTAAAATGCAACTTTTTTCGTACGTGTATCTTTAATCCCTAACCCGAGGCCTAAGCAATCCGATGAAAATCTATTTAAATCAAGTGGATACCAATTAATATAATATGCTTGGATAATTTAAATGTATCGTAAATATTTATAATTGAAATGTTTAAAGTCTATAAGGTCTCACACACTAAAAAAACTAAAAAAAATGTATCTTTATTCTTTTATTTTACCATTCATATTTTTATAATTAAGAACATTTTATTATATTTTCATAATTTATTATATATTTTAATAAGCTTGTTTTTATTGATTTTCTCAATAATCCTAAATAAAAATATAACCTCACTTTTGAAATAATTAAATTAATAATTAAATGATAATGATTATAGGCCTCTTTTTATATATATTGAATGATAATATTAAGTCATGGCCTAATAAAGGCATTTTAGGAGGTGGAAGGAGAAAAATAATAAAATTTTGCTAATTTTCTACAATATTACACATAACTCGTATATTCAAGGTGAAATTTTTATTTAGTTAAAAATAGATCTTATTTAACCAACTAAAAACAAAATTTGCCAATATTTTAAATTGCCCAAAAGGAAAGCATTCATCCTTTCCAACCCAATACTGAATCTTATTATCGTAAATCTTTAAAACAAAGATGAGATGATAATAAATATATCACAATTAATATTTTTTAAATTGAATCATAGACAAAATACTTATAGTTATTTTGTCAGTCATCAGATAACCACATTCAGATCAAACATGGTCAAAATTTTTATATGATTATTATAAAAGATATGTAATAACGGGATTTTAAAAGTGATTGAAAAAAGTAATATAAATGATCGATGGGAATAGAGGAAATGGCTAGGCAGGAAGGAAACCTTTTGGGGACGTGTTTTCCTCTTGACCATTGTCAAGCATGGACATGATGATGTTTATGATTTTAGGCGGTGTCACTGCTCAAGTCATCCCGGCAACTGGAATTGGCTGTTTTGCCCGGAGCTGGAGCAGATCTTTTTCCTGGAGAATCGAGTGGGTACAACAGTAGTGCCTCTTCGGTCGCTGGCGATCAGAGTCCCACCGGATGGTCACCCACTGCTACTCCCGCTGCTATCGCTGCTCCAGGTCAATAACCACTGCATCTTCCTTAAAATCTTCTTAATATAATTTATGTTTAATTTTATATATAAGAATGCAAGTATCCAAAGAATGAAATAAGTTTCAACTTGTCAATATTTTGCTTGGAAGAGAGAAAGCAAGTTTCTCTCTCCTCGTAAGCGTCCGTGGTTAAAATATTTTTTGAAACATTTGCTTGAAATTTTCTTAATAAAATTTTTGGGATCATTTATTTTTATTTTCATTAAAATTCCGAAAAATTATAATTTAAAGAGCATATATAGAAAATAAATTCTCCCGTTCCGTTAAAAATAATTTTTTTCAGTACCGGATTAATCCAATAACGCTCCTAAAAAAAATTAAAAATAGAGCCTTATTTATGCGAACTAGGGCACAAAAACCAGACCCGAGCCCTAAATGTTAACTCCATCAGTGAGCTTAAGAATTCCTGGCCTCAGACATTGGTCTTATTTATCTATTAGTTAATCTAGCCCCGGATAGAGGAATAATGTAATTTTTCCAAAAAACACTCACAACTAATATATTTTTCACTTCAATATTTTTGAATTATTTTACCTAAAACTATTTTTATTTTAATAATATAATAATTTTCTTGAGATTTTGTTATCACTTTATTTATTTACTTTCTTTGCAGGTGCTGCTTCATCTTCTTCGCCTGATTGTTCCCAGACTTTTTACAATCCTCAATGTTGTTTTCAAACTAACCATAACACGTCCAATGCCAAAGCCCCACAGCAACAACATCATCAACCACCACCTCCACCTCGATTAAGCATTGTTGCAGAGGAGAATGATGATAGGTTAATTTCCTTTTTTTTTATAGTTTAATGATTTAAAACGATAAATAATAAAAAATACAGATTTACATAAAATTTTAAAAAAGTTGCAAAAAGAATTAATAAAGCAAAAAGAAAAAAACAGATTTATAAAGCAGTGGTGTTCCTTTTTTTATTATTCTAGCTATTTTTCTTTATTAAGTTATTTGGCTAACTACTCTCTTATAAAGTTGACGTTTCTCCAACCTGATATCCGATTATGCACAACTCTACTATGTAGTTAAATGCTCCACACAAGTCCCAGGTTCAGTCCTAAAAGTTATAAAGAAACTATAAACTTTATTTGTTAATTTAAAATTTCATTTAACCCTATCATTTATATTATATCTCATTTAATTATTTTAATTAGATGATTTTTCGAGTTCTATTCGGTTTATATGAATGAGATATAAACATTAAATCAATGTTCCGAACCAGGCAGCCTACAAACCAGTCAAAAACAATTATTTTATTAAAAATACAGGTGCTGCTCTATGCATTTAATGTTTATATCTCAATTATATGAATCGAATAGTGCTTGAAATATAAGCTTACTTAAATTTAACCCCTCACCCCTAAAAAGGATTTCTGCTGCTTAGAGTAGGGCTTTAGAGCCGGACGAGATGTCGGTCATCTTGCTGATTTAAAAAGCGGCAGATTAGTGAAAAATTTTTGTTTAAAGATTTTTCACTTTGGACTAACTTTTACATTACATTATATATTGGGGTGTGGATTTTTGCTGGTGTGGTCGAGCATCCGGTATTGTGGTGCAAAGGAAGCACACCGATTTTTTTTATTATTCTAGCTATTTTTCTTTATTAAGTTATTTGGCTAACTACATAACTACCCCGGATAGGGTGGAGATTTCGGGTTCGACTCCCGAGGGCCAGGAGTTGTTTGATCCACCAGCAAAAAATATACTCACAAAAAATTATTTATTTTATTTCAACATATAAATCAAATATTACAAACTTCCAAGTAAAAGAAAATGCTGGTTGGATAAAAAAATAGTTGTGAAATTTGGCATTGTTTGGACCTCGCAATATTTTCATTGTCAGATTGATTTGAAGAAGTGGTCAATTGCAGGTATCATCCAAATTATAATTTGGTTTCTTATTTGATTCATATTTGAAAATATATATGATAATTTTTTGTTTTAAAGAAATTAACAAATATATAGACAGAAAAGAAAGAAGAATCAATAATTTCTCATCCCCCACCCCTCATGCCCGCGGGGTTAAAGATATTGACATTGATAACCTTCAAAGCCAAGGGGTGTCGGTTCGGATCCCATGCAATCTCATTTAATTTAAATAAATAAATATGCCTGGGTAATGAGTATCGTAAATAAATATAGTATATATTGTTTAATGTGTATATGGCCCCAGATGCCGAAAAGATAAAAAAATTTCTTATGTATAACAAACATTTTGTTTCCAGCTGTCGAATTTGGCCGCCCACAGAACCAGCCTACCCTGCTTCCACTACCCGATCCTGTTGTACCGTTATCAGAATAGGCGATGATGGATATACCGACACTAAGGTATTCTACTTAAAAGATAAAAGCTGGGTAGAACGAATTCGAGGATAAATCCAGCAAGGAATCCGCCTCACATTTCATTCATTGATATTCAAATAAAATATTTCTACAAACTTGACGTTTCTCATCCTCATTGCAGAAACTGTTTTTATTAATATTCAGTAGAGATGGATTTTTATACAATTTAATAAATTAAATTATTAATAAAATAATGATAATAGACTGTCCAATAATATTGATCAAATCATTTTTAAAAAGAGATAAATATCGAACATCTCAGTTATAATGTATTTATGTTTATATTTTTTTAAAGTAGTATTTTATATGACAAATCCATTAAGCACTTATATTAATATTAGATAGGATATATATATTAGATAGGATTATAGGGTAGAGAATTCTGGTTTGTGTTTCAACACTTCTAGCTTCATTTAACGAGTCCCCTTCGCCATTTGCTCCATATATAATTATCAAAGAATGAATTTTGTTAAAAATTATAGGGACCTGGTTTCTTCAATCTAATAAAAAGCTTAATAACGAAAACGAAACATTTCTGAGTATTTTTCGTAGAGCTGAAGACAGAAATAATTATGATTGGGATCTTTTATCCAAGACTAGGAGGGTAGTGAAATCATGTCCTAATCACACCAAAGCTTGTGACTAAATTCTTAAATATTTTTCAAAAGAAAGTAGGGACCTGTTTGCAGATTTCTGCAACCTAATAAAAAACTTAACGAAATAAACGAAACATGCGATTTTTGTTAGAATTTTTCGGAGATATATTTGAACACAGCTCAATAAGAGGTATAAAAGGTCGTAACATTTAATCTCTCTTTGTATAGAAAAATTTTGATTTGATTGTTATGTGGCCCACTTCTGGTTATCCTAGAAAATAGTGCACATCTACGAACTGTGCTTGAATATATGGTCAGGTCATTTGAGAAATTAGGCAACGTTAAATGACTATATCACAGTTTCGTTTTTATTATATAGATTATATTTAATCACTATCATTTTAAAATTTATTTTTTATAACTTTTTTTCATAGACCACCACATCTGAAATTCAGAGTGAGCCGTATCCTTCGGGGTTTTGAGAATAGGATATCTACAATTTAATCTTCATCTTTACTTCCATAATAAAATTACTATTAGCCACCTTTTATCCATTTTTGGCATTGGAATTGTCTTCTTTTCGAGCCAAATCAGAATTTCTACTTTCTATTGCCAATAATTCACAGGACTGAATTCAAATTGGTTGGAATTATGACTTCGAAGAAAATGTCTGATTACAGATCATTTAGGCAATTACGCAACGTTACATGACGAGAAGTGGTATCCCAATTTCGTTTTTATTATAAGGATTCTTGTTTAAAGAGGGTGGATGTTTGGTTTGAGTTTGAGTTAGATTTTGTTTTGTCGTGGTCTTCATTAGAGATCCCATTTAAACTTCTGATTTAACTATTATAAATTTTTAGATATATTTTTTTGAAGAAATGTCAAATTGTTTTTCGTAATTTCCTGAAGCTTTATTCTGGTCCACCCGAATACATATTTATGATATATATATATATTATATTTAAAATGAACAATTAACAATAACATGATGATGAGGTGGTGCAAAAGCTATCTATAGCATTGGGAAGGAACTTTATAAATATTAATGAAATGATTTCTTAAAAAAATTAATTCTATTATTAAAAGACAAAGTTTATTATCATTATCCTAAAAATATTAATATTAATTTTTACATTAATAAATCTTGTCTATAGATATTTTAAAGTATAATAATGAAACTTATTATTAGAGATAAAATCTCCTGAATTTCTTCTTCCTGGATTTATTCTTCTCCAAAAAATATCTCGCATTTGTTAAATGAATAAACTGTTATTTTTCGAAAGGACTAAGTTCCATAAATCTAATAGCTTATATATAAAATTAGATTTTTTGTTCAGCTTCGAACAAATAAATTTATTATTTTATAAATATTAATAATATTTCTATATATGAACAACATTAAATATTCTTAAACCTAGATACCATAAAGGAGAAGAATTCACAGAATATTTATACTGAATTGCAGGTAGCAAGTCCGCCGATAGCGCCGATGCCGCCTCCGCCACCCCCAATTGAGACTGTCGTCGTTGAAGTTCATCGTAGCCCCGACCTCGACGCAGATGGCAGTCCTGAACAGGATTCCAGTAACGAGGTTATACTTCATCCATCATTAGCTTAATTTTTTATATTTACGCCCAAAGTTATTCATTAAAAGAAGAATTGATGATAGATTTGCAGGGAGAGAAAAAAAAAATGAGTAGGGTTGCTTTAATAATATAAAAGTGCTCTACTCTTTCAGTTATTGCTTTTTTTAATAAATAAAAACATTTCTCTATGAAGTCCAATTTTTTGACTCTTTTAGGAGCATTAGCATCGTTATACCCAACCAATCGTCTGCATCTGGACTCTCCTGCATTTAGCGCATCATGATCGTGCTCCTTTGTGATTATTGCATGAATTATTACTTTTCGATACATAAATAAAAGGATAGATAATTTTTTGTAATAAGCTGAAGGGATGTGAATTGTTCAACTTCGGAAATTTCTAGCATTGATACGCTTAGCTAAAATCGTTTTCTCATTTAAACATCTCTTATTTAATACTTTAATTTAAATTTAAATTTATTGAAAATTTGCTTTATATGATTCTTTTTGCTAAGCTCGTGCCTGAATTTTCTTAAAGATTTAAAAATTTTCTACTACTCCTTCTTAGACTGAATTCTTAGAATGACTTAAGAAATTTGTTTGTTTACATCAATTTTTTTAAATTTAGATTAATTTAATTCTTTTAGAACAAACTTTAATTAGCCCCTCAGAGATATCCGCTGAACCGATTCACCGATCCGATCGTTCTCTGGAACACATGCGATCTCTTGACGCACGTCTACTTAAATGTCTTTTTTATTCATTAGTTTATAAATACATATTATTAATTATTTACTTAAGGAATTGCATAATAACTTTTATTTGTTTCTAGGGCTCCAAATGTTCGGTATTGTCTCTGGCCTCCAGCACAACCAGCAGTTCTCTCTCGAGTGCAATTAGTCAAGAACTTTCACGACGGAATAAGGTATGAAAAAAATCCTGATAATAATAATAATAATAATAATAATTGTCATTTTATTTAAAAATTAAACAATTGATATCACTAATTTCTTTTTGTTGTAGCGTCGTGAAAGTTGTGAATTAGTCGAAGAAATTGGTATTAATCAAGAACGTCGTAAAGAAATGTTGCTGAAAACATTGAACCAAGAAAAACGTCATCAGCATGAACAGGTATTTTGATTAAATTTTATTAGAAAAAAAATTGTTTTAAACTTTTAAGTACTTAAAAAAAATCTAATAAACGACTTAATTTTTTTTTCTTGACGCGTCCCATTTAGAAATCTTATCTGACATTTTGCCAAATGTTTTTGATTTGCAACACCTCAGATCAAGTGGTCCCCTCAAAACTAAGACTCTCTGAATTATATTTGAAAAAGCACTGAATTCCCTAATGTAGTGATAAATTTTTCACACTTTTTTTTACAATTCACATTTGAATAAGGCCTGAAAATTTTATAAAGAGAAGTGGAACAAAAAAATACTGAACGCCTCTTTTATTTATTATAGATTCCAAACTTGACCTTCCTTCTCTTCCACAAAAACGAAAAATTCAAGTATAAAATTATAGACAATTCAAACTTAAGGAAAAAAAACAAACAATTCTTTTAATTAAATGTTTACTTTGCGAGCTTGAACTTATAGCATTCTAGGAGGATGCATAGTCTGCATATACAATAGCTTAGACCAACCCTAGATATGTCCTTAAAAGAAAATGGAAATAAAGCGGGGGAAAAAGGATGAGAGCATCGATATTAATCTGTACATGCTTTGAAAGATGGAGTATGGTCATAGACTCCACCCGGTTCCAAGACAGTCTCTGTGTGACTTATCGGAACTTATCTAAATTGATTTGATGGATGCAACTCCAGATGTATTGACTTCTGCGTTTTAGAAATCAGGAGAAAATTATTATATTTGTAAATAATCGGCAATAGGTATATAAATTTATTTTTCGAAAATCTTTGAGCCCAATATGAACTATTACTAGCAAATAGTAAAAGAGCCCTGTCCCTTGGTGCAGAGCCAAATGTCAGTGGTTCGCTTCCCATCCTGAGCGACAAAAATTTATTTAAATTATATTGGCTACCAATTAATTTAAATGTCTAAATGGCTTCCGATGCCGATTAAAAAAAACTAGTAAATGAATTGAAAACAATTGTTTCTATAAAATATATATAATTCAATTATTTTTTATTCTTTTCATCATATTTATTTTATTTTTTTTTTTTATTTAAGTTAATGGCCGAATTCAAGAAAGCTCACAAAAAGATGTTCTCTGCTAGCGAAGAAGATTTAAAATCCAACAGCACGGTGAGTCTTATTGAATTTATTTCTACTCACTGTCTTATAAAGTTTAAATTATATACATAACACACAATGAAAAGTTCATGTTTTACTAAAACAAAACTCATTTAATTAATTAATTAATTAACAATTTTAAAGCAAAAAAAAAATCACACAGAAACAGATTTTGTTCCGTGTATAAAACCTTTCAAAAGTTTTAAGCGTTACACATTTAGTCACTAAACACGACACAATTATGGTTACCTCCTATTGGATATACGGCTAGGTGTCAGATCTTAAGAGGTTTAAGTCATAGTAGAATCTAATTATTACTGACCTTTTACTATAAATAGGTGAAAATTAACGAGATAATTAGAGTAAGAAGGAGGCCGAGAACGGGAAGTTGTAAAAATTAAAAAAAAGTTTTAAAAATTTCACAGTAATGATAAGGATATTTAAATTATCTCATATATTTATTACATGTAGGTTCTGTCCCTGGGTGCAGAGCTAGAGTTTTGGCTTCAAGTACCATCCTCGT